>OY744538.1:54684138-54719138 GCA_963556195.1 Sepiola atlantica
TGTAAATATTATATTGTTAGTAATTAATGTAAATATTATATTGTTAGTTATAAATGTAAATATTTTATTATTAGTAATTAATGTAAATATGTATATTGTTTGTAATTAATGTAAATATGTATATTGTTAGTAATTAATGTACATATTATACTGTTAGTAATTAATGTAAATATGTATATTGTTAGTAATTAATGTAAATATTATATTGTTAGTAATAAATGTAAATATATATATTGTTAGTAATTAATGTAAATATGTATATTGTTAATAATTAATGTAAATATGTATATTGTTAGTAATTAATGTAAATATTATATTGTTAGTAATTAATGTAAATATTATATTGTTAGTAATTACTGTAAATATGTATATTGTTAATAATTAATGTAAATATGTATATTGTTAGAAATTAATGTAAATATGTATATTGTTAGTAATTAATGTAAATATGTATATTGTTAGTAATTAATGTAAATATTGTATTGTTAGTAATAAATGTGAATATGTATATTATTAGTAATTAATGTTAATATGTATATTATTTGTAATTAATGTAAATATGTATATTGTTAGTCATTAATGTGAATATTATATTGTTAGTAATTAATGTAAATATGTATATTGTTAGTAATTAATGTAAATATGTATATTGTTAGAAATTAATGTAAATATGTATATTGTTAGACATTAATGTGAATATGTATATTGTTAGTAATTAATGTAAATATGTATATTGTTAATAATTGATGTAAATATTATATTGTTAGTAATTAATGTAAATATTATATTATTAGTAATTAATGTAAATATGTATATTGTTTGTAATTAATGTAAATATGTATATTGTTAGTAATTAATGTAAATATTATACTGTTAGTAATTAATGTAAATATGTATATTGTTAGTAATTAATGTAAATATGTATATTGTTAGTAATTAACGTAAATATTATATTGTTAGTAATTCATGTAAATATGTATATTGTTAGTAATTAATGTAAATATGTATATTGTTAGTAATTAATGTAAATATTATATTGTTAGTAATTAATGTAAATATGTATATTGTTAGTAATTAATGTAAATATATATATTGTTAGTAATTAATTCAAATATTATATTGTTAGTAATTAATGTAAATATGTGTATTGTTAGTAATTAATGTAAATATGTATATTGTTAGTAATTAATGTAAATATTATATTTTTAGTAATTAATGTAAATATGTATATTGTTAGTAATTAATGTAAATATGTATATTGTTAGTAATTAATGTAAATATTATATTGTTAGTAATTAATATAAATATGTATATTGTTAGTAATTAATGTAAATATTATATTCTTAGTAATTAATGTAAATATGTATATTGTTAGTAATTAATGTAAATATTATATTGTTAGTAATTAATGTACATATGTATATTGTTAGTAATTCATATAAATATGTATATTATTAGTAATTAATGTAAATATGTATATTGTTAGTAATTAATGTAAATATGTATATTGTTAGTAATTCATGTAAATATGTATATTGTTAGTAATTCATGTAAATATGTATATTGTTAGTAAATCATGTAAATATGTATATTGTTAGTAATAATTGTAAATATGTATATTTTTAGTTTTTAATGTAAATATGTATATTGTTTGTAATTAATGTAAATATGTATATTGTTAGTAATTAATGTAAATATGTATATTGTTAGTAAGTAATGTAAATATTATATTGTTAGTAATTAATGTAAATATGTATATTGTTAGTATTTTATGTAAATATTATATTGTTAGTAATTAATATAAATATGTATATTGTTAGTAATTAATGTAAATATGTATATTGTTAGTAATTAATGTAAATATGTATATTGTTAGTATTTAATGTAAATATTATATTGTTAGTAATTAATGTAAACACGTATATTGTTAGTAATTAATGTAAACACGTATATTGTTAGTAATTAATGTAAATATGTATATTGTTAGTATTTTATGTAAATATTATATTGTTAGTAATTAATGTAAATATTATATTGTTAGTTATAAATGTAAATATTATATTATTAGTAATTAATGTAAATATGTATATTGTTTGTAATTAATGTAAATATGTATATTGTTAGTAATTAATGTACATATTATACTGTTAGTAATTAATGTAAATATGTATATTGTTAGTAATTAATGTAAATATGTGTATTGTTAGTAATTAATGTAAATATGTATATTGTTAGTAATTAATGAAAATATGTATATTGTTAGTAATTAATGTAAATATGTATGTTGTTAGTAATTAATGTAAATATATATATTGTTAGTAATTAATGTAAATATTATATTGTTAGTAATTAATGTAAATATGTGTATTGTTAGTAATTAATGTAAATATGTATATTGTTAGTAATTAATGAAAATATTATATTTTTAGTAATTAATGTAAATATGTATATTTTGATAGTAATTAATGTAAATATGTATATTGTTAGTAATGAATGTAAATATTATATTGTTAGTAATTAATGTAAATATGTATATTGTTAATAATTAATGTAAATATTATATTGTGAGTAATTAATGTAAATATGTATATTGTTAGAAATTAATGTAAATATTATATTATTAGTAATTAATGTAAATATGTATATTGTTAGTAATTAATGTTAATATGTATATTGTTAGTAATTAATATAAATATGTATATTGTTAGTAATTAATGTAAATATTATATTCTTAGTAATTAATGTAAATATGTATATTGTTAGTAATTAATGTAAATATTATATTGTTAGTAATTAATGTACATATGTATATTGTTAGTAATTCATATAAATATGTATATTATTAGTAATTAATGTAAATATGTATATTGTTCGTAATTAATGTAAATATGTATATTGTTAGTAATTCATGTAAATATGTATATTGTTAGTAATTCATGTAAATATGTATATTGTTAGTAAATCATGTAAATATGTATATTGTTAGTAATAATTGTAAATATGTATATTTTTAGTTTTTAATGTAAATATGTATATTGTTTGTAATTAATGTAAATATGTATATTGTTAGTAATTAATGTAAATATGTATATTGTTAGTAAGTAATGTAAATATTATATTGTTAGTAATTAATGTAAATATGTATATTGTTAGTATTTTATGTAAATATTATATTGTTAGTAATTAATATAAATATGTATATTGTTAGTAATTAATGTAAATATGTATATTGTTAGTAATTAATGTAAATATGTATATTGTTAGTATTTAATGTAAATATTATATTGTTAGTAATTAATGTAAACACGTATATTGTTAGTAATTAATGTAAACACGTATATTGTTAGTAATTAATGTAAATATGTATATTGTTAGTATTTTATGTAAATATTATATTGTTAGTAATTAATGTAAATATTATATTGTTAGTTATAAATGTAAATATTATATTATTAGTAATTAATGTAAATATGTATATTGTTTGTAATTAATGTAAATATGTATATTGTTAGTAATTAATGTACATATTATACTGTTAGTAATTAATGTAAATATGTATATTGTTAGTAATTAATGTAAATATTATATTGTTAGTAATAAATGTAAATATATATATTGTTAGTAATTAATGTAAATATGTATATTGTTAGTAATTAATGTAAATATGTATGTTGTTAGTAATTAATGTAAATATATATATTGTTAGTAATTAATGTAAATATTATATTGTTAGTAATGAATGTAAATATTATATTGTTAGTAATTAATGTAAATATGTATATTGTTAATAATTGATGTAAATATTATATTGTTAGTAATTAATGTAAATATGTATATTGTTAGAAATTAATGTAAATATTATATTATTAGTAATTAATGTAAATATGTATATTGTTAGTAATTAATGTTAATATGTATATTGTAAGTAATTACTGTAAATATTATATTGTTAGTAATTAATGTTAATATTATATTGTTAGTAATTAATGTAAATATGTATATTGTTAGTAATTCATGTAAATATGTATATTGTTAGTAATTACTGTAAATATGTATATTGTTAGTAATTAATATAAATATGTATATTGTTAGTAATCAATGTAAATATGTATATTGTTAGTAATTAATGTAAAAATGTATATTGTTAGTAATTCATGTAAATACGTATATTGTTAGTAATTAATGTAAATATTTATATTGTTAGTTATTCATGTAAATATGTATATTGTTAGTAATTAATGTAAATATTGTATTGTTAGTAATTAATGTGAATATGTATATTGTTAGTAATTAATGTAAATATGTATATTGTTGGTAATTAATTTAAATATTATATTGTAAGTAATTAATGTAAATATTATATTGTTAGTGTTGTGGTTGCAAGGTTGAACAATAATTAGTGAGGAATACAATGAAGACGCAAACAACAAGGAGAATGTAATAATAAGTGTATTAAAGAAAAGGTATAGTTACAGTATGTACAAATGAAGGTGTCGAGTCAGAGAGTCTTGGTGGGAGGACAAGTACGCTATTCGGCGTCACTTCCGGTGGCATTTAGGTAACACACACTAAGGCCAACCTAGGCTTGTCATTTATAGTGTAACGTTATTCGTATATGCAAATGAGTGGTTGCCACCACAACACCCCCCTCCCAAGATTTGAAGTCACACAGATTTCAATATCTTTTTCTTTTTGGGTTTACCATCAATGGTTCATTAAATTTTCTTTTCCTACCTGATCTTCGGGGTTCAGGTGTATATTGAGGCGGTTCCAAATTAAAGGATTCGTATATGATATCTATGGTTTCCTCCTCTTCGACTGTTGTCGTATAATCATCATCTTGGATATTACGTTTTTTTATCTGATTTAGGTGCCTTTTATGTATACTCTGTGGACCTTTAATCATATATGTACAATCACCAATGCGTTTATCCACTACTCCACATTCCCAGTAAGATGTGTTATTCTTGTAGCACTTAAAATATACTCGATCTCCCGAGTTATATTTCTTTCTTCTCGTGTGTGTAGTGTTTCGGATAATTGCCTGTCTTGGCAACAGTTAATCAAACGCTGATTTTACCTTTCTGGCAAACATTAGATAAGCTGGTGATATGTTTGATGGTGTACTAGGATGTGGTGTGATCCTATAAACTTGCAAGAATTGTTGCAAAGCTTTTTCTGTTGGTGTTCCAATGGATTTCTTTAACGCTCGTTTTAGCGTGTCCACGAACCTTTCCGCAAGGCCGTTCGACCTTGGATGATACGGCGGAGTCGTGATGTGCTTCACTCGGAACGTGTCGCAAAATTCCTTAAACTCTGCGGATGTGAACTGCGTTCCGTTGTCAGTGACCAGTGTGTCTGGTACACCGAATCTTGCAAACAACTCGTGTAGGAACCCTATTGAGTTGTTCGTTGTTGGATTCCTGCAACGCATTACCTCCGGCCATTTTGTGTAACTATCCACTACAATTAAATAATAGTTTTCTCCTACTGGACCAGCGAAGTCCATGTGGATTCTCGACCATGGTTGGTCGGTTTTCGGCCAAGGTTTGTGTACTATAGATGAGGATTTTGCTGCTAACTGGCATCCTTTACATTTATTTATTGTTGCTGCTATGTCAGTGTCCATGTTACGCCAGTACACGTAGCTTCTCATTAACGACTTCATTCGATTTATCCCCGGATGTCCCGTATGGAAATCTCTTAACATCCTATTCTGCAATGTTTTGGGTATTACCACTCTCTCACTGTACAGTAACACATCGTTACATATGGAGAAAACTTCCTGCACCTTTGTGTCCGTTATAATTTTCTCTTTTATGTCCTTTATGTATTCGTCTTTCTCGGCTTCCCTTTTAATGTCCGACAAAGTTACGGGTAGTTCCTTAATGATGTTTGCTACCATATTTTTTACTTCAACATTTGTCCGAATTGCTGCAATGACTGATTCTTCCAGATTGTGTTTCTGTGGTATCAGTCTTGACAGTCCATCCGCATGGCAAATCTTTTTTGATGCTAGATGTTGTAGCTGGAAATCGTAATTAAGTAAGATTGTACCCCAGCGCAGCAATCTATTTGCGGTGTATACCGGCAATCCTTTTTTTGATCCATAGATCGTGACTAACGGTTTATGGTCGGTTTCAAGTAAGAATTGTCTACCATATAAATATCGGTGAAATTTAGTCACGGAAAAGATTATGCTCAATGCTTCTTTTTCGATTTGTGAATATGCCCTCTCGGCTGGTATCAGCGTTCTCGAAGCGTGCGCTATTGGTTTTCTAGACCCATCCGGCATATTATGTTGAATGCATGCTCCTAAGCCGTAGGAACTAGCGTCACTAGCGACGACTATTTTTAATTTTGTGTCAAAGTGCGTTAAGAATAATTCGGATGTTAGTGCGCTCTTTATTTTGTCAAAAGCGGTTTGACATTCTTGTGTCCAGTTCCAAGTTGTATCCTTTTTAAGCAGATTATTTAAGGGGGCTCGCAAGTTATGCATTCCTTCAATAAAAGATTGATAATAATTTGCGAGTCCTAAGAAACTCTGCAAGGTTGTTACGTTATCAGGTGCTGGCATATTTTTTATTGCCGCAGATCTGTCTGGGTCTGGACGTCGTCCATGTTTGTTTATTATGTGTCCAAGATACTTAATCTCGCTCATACAAAAGTCACATTTACTTACTTTTACTTTAAAACCGAATTCTTGTATTCGAGTAAATACTTGTTTCAAATGTTCCTTATGTTCTTGTAGGGATTTGCTCCTGACAACAATGTCGTCCAGGTATGCACATGCGCACTCAATACCACTTAGCATGGTGTCCATCGATTGCTGAAAAATGGCAGGCGCTACTTTGATGCCAAAGGGCAATCGGTTGTATTTGTATAATCCCTTATGCGTATTGATGCATAGTATTTTTGAGCAATTTTCCTCGACCGGTATTTGCAAATAAGCGTCGCTCAAGTCTATCTTGGAGAAGATATTACCACCATTTAACTTCGTGAATATTTCCTCTTGGCTTGGTAGAGGGTAATGGTGATCTTTTAATAGGGAGTTGACCCCGGTCGAAAAATCTGCGCACACTCTAACTTCGTCATTCTTTTTCTTTACGTATACGGTGGGGGCTGCCCACTCGCTGTGTTCTATTTTTGATAGAATTCCTGTCTGTTCCAATCTATCTAATTCTTTATTAATCTTTTCCAACCCAGCGAACGGAACGTTTCGCTTTTTTCTAAAAATTGGGCTGGCGTTTTCTTTAAGTTCAAACGAGGCCTTGAATTTATTACAGCGACCTAAGTTAGTCGTGAATGCTTCAGGAAATAATTCTTTTAAATCGTCTTTTATATTTACTGTTGTTGGAGCAGAACATTCTATTTTTTTACAGAATGTATTGATTGGCTTATCCCATAGTCCAAAATTCTCAATTAAATCTATTCCAAACAGATTTTCACTATTTTTCAGTACGAATATTTTTAATTTCTTCGTAATCCCTTTTAATTTTATCGGAAGGACAACTTCTCCTTCAAATTTTATACCACCACCAGTTACCGTCCGGGCTGATTTACTCGTTTTCATCATGGTTGGTTTTTTACCCAACTTTTTCCATGTATTCAGGTTTATAATAGAAATATCGGAGCCGGAGTCGAGTTGTAACTTTATTGGTGTTTTAAATATTTCCACTTTTACGTATTTTCGCCGATCTTTGTCTAATTTTGTATTTGATTTTGTTTGCTGTACTCTCTTTCTGGTGTAATCTTTATATCTGCAGCAATCGCTTTTGTGTCCCACCTTCTTACAAATGTAGCATTTTTTCTTTTTATAAGGACAATCTGATTCCCAATGCTTTTCTGCACATCTCTTACAGTTATATCTAGGAAGAGGCTTGTTATATTCTGTCCTATATTTATGGTTATTAGGATTGTAATATCCCGTTCCATTTCGATTGCTTTTCTTTGTAAAGTTCTTGGTTGGTGTGTATGGTTTTCTAACTTTTCTTACATATGCCACTCCGGATTCTTCTATATTTTTTTAATCCTTTTTTAGTGTAATGGCCCTTTCACAGTCCTCTGCTAGTTTCTGGAGGGTTAAATCTTGCTCAGATTCCAGCTTAGACAACACTCGTCTGCGTATTTCTGCATTTTTCGTGGAAACTAACCCTTGTGCGAAGATTAGACATTTAAAATCTTCTACCGTTAGTTCCGCAAGCTTAAAATTATCGCAGTTTTTATTGACAACTGATGCGTATGTCAAATAATCGTGGTTGTCCATCTTTCTTAGATTCATGCACAGCCATCTTTTATGAAAAAGAGATATATTTGGATTAAATAATTCTTTTAGTAATTTCACAGCTTCCATGAACTCTAATTCCGCAGTTTTTTTAGGTAATATGTAATCTATGAATTTGCTGTGTTCTGATGTACCCAATTTCCTGAGTAAGAGGCTCACTTTCTGGCTATTTGGCCAATTTTTTCAGTCCAGTTGAAAGACATCCTCGTATCTTGTATAGTATGCTTCAAAAGTCTTTCCTTCCTCCGGCACATAATTAAATGTGTCCATACTATTAAAGATAGTTGTATGGGAGAAATTAACACTGTCGACATTTTCTCGATTACTCTTTAGTAGTTCCAGTGTTTTAGCAAAACGTTCATTTTGTCTTTCCTCGCGGTCAGCTTGTGCCTGTAAAAATTGCATGAAGTCTTCCATTTTTTTTTTCTTCGTGACGTTTTACTGTATTATCCGTTATCCAGTGACAACTTTTTTTGAAAAAAAAAAATCCTTTCCTTGAGCTTTAATTTCTAGCTATGGTATTTCCTTTTAGTACCGCCGCCAAACAAATTATTAATTAAAAGATTCCTTTAGTTGTTGTTTTGCTAACGTGGAGCAGTAATTAGAATCCACTGGTGAACTTTTTTTTTCGTAGGTTACTTCCTTGCTTTCGTAATACGAGTCTGACCTGTCGTTTTGCGACAGAACAAAATCCGCTTTTCGTTTGCAAGTTGGTCCTTTAGTAATACAAAACAGATTTGTCGTTTAGCGATAAAACAAAAATTCAGTTTTACATTCGTTTGCAAGTCGGATTCCCAGAAAACGGCGTAAATTGTCGCTTTTGCCACGTTCGATTTTTTTTTTTTTTTTACTCAAGTTGAAACTTTTCTTTAGCGTAAAATCCGTTTGCTCGTCAACACTTTGCATTGTACTTTTTTTTTTAATAGTTCTTCGTCAAACTGTTATATTTGACGCTTCATATCTCGTCGCCAACTGTTGTGGTTGCAAGGTTGAACAATAATTAGTGAGGAATACAATGAAGACGTAAACAACAAGGAGAATGCAATAATAAGTGTATTAAAGAAAAGGTATAGTTACAGTATGTACAAATGAAGGTGTCGAGTCAGAGAGTCTTGATGGGAGGACATGTACGCCCTTCGGCGTCACTTTCGGTGGCATTTAGGTAACACACACTAAGGTCAACCTAGGCTTGCCATTTATAGTGTAACGTTATTCGTACATGTAAATGAGTGGTTGCCACCACAACAGTTAGTAATTAATGTAAATATGTATATTGTTAATAATTGCTGTAAATATTATATTGTTAGTAATTAATGTAAATATGTATATTGTTAGTAATTAATGTAAAAATTATATTATTAGTAATTAATGAAAATATGTATATTGTTGGTAATTAATGTAAATATGTATATTGTTAGTAATTAATGTAAATATTATACTATTAGTAATTAATGTAAATATGTATATTGTTAGTAATTAATGTAAATATTATATTGTTAGTAATTAATGTAAATATGTATATTGTTAGTAATTAATGTAAATATGTATATTGTTAGTAATTAATGTAAATATGTATATTGTTAGTATTTAATGTGAATATTATATTGTTAGTAATTAATGTAAATATGTATATTGTTAGTAATTAATGTAAATATTATATTGTTAGTAATTAATGTAAATATGTATATTGTTAATAATTGATGTACATATGTATATTGTTTGTAATTAATGTAAATATGTATATTGTTAGAAATTAATGTAAATATTATATAATTAGTAATTAATGTAAATATGTATGTTGTTTGTAATTAATGTAAATATGTATCTTGTTAGTAATTAATGTAAATATTATACTGTTAGTAATTAATGTAAATATGTATATTGTTAGTAATTAATGTAAATATGTATATTGTTAGTAATTAATGTAAATATTATATTGTTAGTAATTAATGTACATATTATATTGTTAGCAATTAATGTAAATATGTATATTGTTAGTAATTAATGTAAATATTCTATTGTTAGTAATTAATATAAATATGTATATTGTTAGTAATTCATGTAAATATGTATATTGTTAGTAATTAATGTTAATATGTATATTGTTAGTAATTCATGTAAATATGTATATTGTTAGTAATTAATGTAAATATGTATATTGTTAGTAATTAATGTAAATATTGTATTGTTAGTAATTAATGTAGATATGTATATTGTAAGTAATTAATGTAAATATGTATATTGTTGGTAATTAATGTAATTATTATATTGTTAGTAATTAATGTAAATATGTATGTTGTTTGTAATTAATGTAAATATGTATCTTGTTAGTTATTAATGTAAATATTATACTGTTAGTAATTAATGTAAATATGTATATTGTTAGTAATTAATGTAAATATGTATATTGTTAGTAATTAATGTAAATATTATATTGTTAGTAATTAATGTAAATATTATATTGTTAGCAATTAATGTAAATATGTATATTGTTAGTAATTAATGTAAATATTCTATTGTTAGTAATTAATGTAAATATGTATATTGTTAGTAATTCATGTAAATATGTATATTGTTAGTAATTAATGTAAATATGTATATTGTTAGTAATTCATGTAAATATGTATATTGTTAGTAATTAATGTAAATATGTATATTGTTAGTAATTAATGTAAATATTGTATTGTTAGTAATTAATGTGAATATGTATATTGTTAGTAATTAATGTAAATATGTATATTGTTGGTAATTAATGTAATTATTATATTGTTAGTAATTAATGTTAATATTATATTGTTAGTAATTAATGTAAATATGTATATTGTTAATAATTGATGTAAATATGATATTGTTAGTAATTAATGTAAATATGTATATTGTTAGTAATTAATGTAAATATTATATTATTAGTAATTAATGTAAATATGTATATTGTTTGTAATTAATGTAAATATGTATATTGTTAGTAATTAATGTATATATTATACTGTTAGTAATTAATGTAAATATGTATATTGTTAGTAATTAATGTAAATATTATATTGTTAGTAATTAATGTAAATATGTATATTGTTAGTAATTAATGTAAATATTTTATTGTTAGTAATTAATGTAAATATGTATATTGTTAATAATCGATGTAAATATTATATTGTCAGCAATTAATGTAAATATGTATATTGTTAGTAATTAATGTAAATAGTATATTATTAGTAATTAATGTAAATATGTATATCGTTTGTAATTAATGTAAATATGTATATTGTTAGTAATTAATGTAAATATTATACTGTTAGTAAGTAATGTAAATATGTATATTGTACGTAATTAATGTAAATATGTATATTGTTAGTAATTAATGTAAATAGTATATTGTTAGTAATTAATGTAAATATTATATTGTTAGTAATTTATATAAATATGTATATTGTTAGTAATTAATGAAAATATTATATTGTTAGTAATTAATGTAAATATGTATATTGTTAGTAATTAATGTAAATATTATATTGTTAATAATTAACGTAAATATGTATATTGTTAGTATTTTATGTAAATATCATATTGTTAGTAATTAATGTAAATATGTATATTGTTAGTAATTAATTTAAATATGTATATTGCTAGTAATTAATGTAAATATGTATATTGTTTATAAATTAATGTAAATATTATATTGTTAGTAATTAATGTAAATATGTATATTGTTAGTATTTTATGTAAATATTATATTGTTAGTTATTAATGTAAATATGTATATTGTTAGTAATTAATGTAAATATTATATTGTTAGTAATTAATGTACATATTATCTTGTTAGTAATTAATGTAAATATTATATTGTTAATAATTAATGTAAATATGTATATTGTTAGTAATTAATGTAAATATTATATTGTTAGTAATTAATGTAAGTATTATATTGTTAGTAATTAATGTAAATAGGTATATTGTTAGTAATTAATGTTAATATGTATATTGTGTGTAATTAATGTAAATATTATATTGTTAGTAATTAATGTAAATATGTGTATTGTTCGTAATTAATGTAAATATTATATTGTTAGTAATTAATGTAAATATGTATATTGTTAGTAATTAATGTAAATATGAATATGGTTAGTAATGAATGTAAATATTATATTGTTAGTAATTAATGTAAATATGTATATTTTTAATAATTGATGTAAATATGTACATTTTTAGTAATTAATGTAAATATGTATATTGTTAGTAATTAATATAAATATGTATATTGTTAGTAATTAATGTAAATATGTATATTGTTAGTAATTAATGTAAATATGTATATTGTTAGTTATTCATGTAAATATGTATATTGTTAGTAATTAATGTAAATATGTATTTTTTTAGTTTTTAATGTAAATATGTATATTGTTAGTAATTAATGTAAATATGTATATTGTTAGTAATTAATGTAAATATTATATTGTTAATAATTGATGTAAATATTATATTGTTAGTAATTAATGTAAATATTATATTGTTAGTAATTAATGTAAATATGTATATTGTTAGTAATTAATGTAAATATGTATATTGTTAGTAATTAATGTAAATATGTATATTGTTAGTACTTAATGTAAATATATATATTGTTAGTAATTAATGTAAATATTATATTGTTAGTAATTAATGTAAATATGTATATTGTTAGTAATTAATGTAAATATTATATTGTTAGTAATTAATGTAAATATGTATATTGTTAATAATTGATGTAAATATGTATATTGTTTGTAATTAATGTAAATATGTATATTGTAAGAAATTAATGTAAATATTATATTATTAGTAAATAATGTAAATATTTATGTTGTTTGTAATTAATGTAAATATGTATCTTGTTAGTAATTAATGTAAATATTATACTGTTAGTAATTAATGTAAATATGTATATTGTTAGTAATTAATGTAAATATTCTATTGATTAGTAATTAATGTAAATATGTATATTGTTAGTAATTCATGTAAATATGTATATTGTTAGTAATTAATGTAAATATGTATATTGTTTGTAATTCATGTAAATATGTATATTGTTAGTAATTAATGTAAATATGTATATTGTTAGTAATTAATGTAAATATTGTATTGTTAGTAATTAATGTGAATATGTATATTGTTAGTAATTAATGTAAATATGTATATTGTTGGTAATTAATGTAATTATTATATTGTTAGTAATTAATGTAAATATTATATGGTTAGTAATTAATGTAAATATATATATTGTTAATAATTGATGTAAATATGATATTGTTAGTAATTAATGTAAATATGTATATTGTAAGTAATTAATGTAAATATTATATTATTAGTAATTAATGTAAATATGTATATTGTTTGTAATTAATGTAAATATGTATATTGTTAGTAATTAATGTATATATTATACTGTTAGTAATTAATGTAAATATGTATATTGTTAGTAATTAATGTAAATAGTATATTATTAGTAATTAATGTAAATATGTATATCGTTTGTAATTAATGTAAATATGTATATTGTTAGTAATTAATGTAAATATTATACTGTTAGTAAGTAATGTAAATATGTATATTGTACGTAATTAATGTAAATATGTATATTGTTAGTAATTAATGTAAATAGTATATTGTTAGTAATTAATGTAAATATTATATTGTTAGTAATTTATATAAATATGTATATTGTTAGTAATTAATGTAAATATTATATTGTTAGTAATTAATGTAAATATGTATATTGTTAGTAATTAATGTAAATATTATATTGTTAGTAATTAACGTAAATATGTATATTGTTAGTATTTTATGTAAATATCATATTGTTAGTAATTAATGTAAATATGTATATTGTTAGTAATTAATTTAAATATGTATATTGCTAGTAATTAATGTAAATATGTATATTGTTAGCAATTAATGTAAATATTATATTGTTAGTAATTAATGTAAATATGTATATTGTTAGTATTTTATGTAAATATTATATTGTTAGTTATTAATGTAAATATGTATATTGTTAGTAATTAATGTAAATATTATATTGTTAGTAATTAATGTACATATTATCTTGTTAGTAATTAATGTAAATATTATATTGTAAATAATTAATGTAAATATGTATATTGTTAGTAATTAATGTAAATATTATATTGTTAGTAATTAATGTAAGTATTATATTGTTAGTAATTAATGTAAATATGTATATTGTTAGTAATTAATGTTAATATGTATATTGTGTGTAATTAATGTAAATATTATATTGTTAGTAATTAATGTAAATATGTGTATTGTTAGTAATTAATGTAAATATTATATTGTTAGTAATTAATGTAAATATGTATATTGTTAGTAATTAATGTAAATATGCATATTGTTAGTAATGAATGTAAATATTATATTGTTAGTAATTAATGTAAATATGTATATTTTTAATAATTGATGTAAATATGTATATTTTTAGTAATTAATGTAAATATGTATATTGTTAGTAATTAATATAAATATGTATATTGTTAGTAATTAATGTAAATATGTATATTGTTAGTAATTAATGTAAATATGTATATTGTTAGTTATTCATGTAAATATGTATATTGTTAGTAATTAATGTAAATATGTATTTTTTTAGTTTTTAATGTAAATATGTACATTGTTAGTAATAAATGTAAATATGTATATTGTTAGTAATTAATGTAAATATTATATTGTTAATAATTGATGTAAATATTATATTGTTAGTAATTAATGTAAATATTATATTGTTAGTAATTAATGTAAATATGTATATTGTTAGTAATTAATGTAAATATGTATATTGTTAGTAATTAATGTAAATATGTATATTGTTAGTAATTAATGTAAATATATATATTGTTAGTAATTAATGTAAATATTATATTGTTAGTAATTAATGTAAATATGTATATTGTTAGTAATTAATGTAAATATTATATTGTTAGTAATTAATGTAAATATGTATATTGTTAATAATTGATGTAAATATGTATATTGTTTGTAATTAATGTAAATATGTATATTGTTAGAAATTAATGTAAATATTATATTGTTAGCAATTAATGTAAATATGTATATTGTTAGTAATTAATGTAAATATTCTATTGATTAGTAATTAATGTAAATATGTATATTGTTAGTAATTCATGTAAATATGTATATTGTTAGTAATTAATGTAAATATGTATATTGTTTGTAATTCATGTAAATATGTATATTGTTAGTAATTAATGTAAATATGTATATTGTTAGTAATTAATGTAAATATTGTATTGTTAGTAATTAATGTGAATATGTATATTGTTAGTAATTAATGTAAATATGTATATTGTTGGTAATTAATGTAATTATTATATTGTTAGTAATTAATGTAAATATTATATGGTTAGTAATTAATGTAAATATATATATTGTTAATAATTGATGTAAATATGATATTGTTAGTAATTAATGTAAATATGTATATTGTTAGTAATTAATGTAAATAGTATTTTTTAGTAATTAATGTAAATATTATATTGTTAGTAATTTATATAAATATGTATATTGTTAGTAATTAATGTAAATATTGTATTGTTAGTAATTAATGTAAATATGTATATTGTTAGTAATTAATGTAAATATTATATTGTTAGTAATTAATGTAAATATGTATATTGTTAGTATTGTATGTAAATATCATATTGTTAGTAATTAATGTAAATATGTATATTGTTAGTAATTAATTTAAATATGTATATTGCTAGTAATTAATGTAAATATGTATATTGTTAGTAATTAATGTAAATATAATATTGTTAGTAATTAATGTAAATATGTATATTGTTAGTATTTTATGTAAATATTATATTGTTAGTTATTAATGTAAATATGTATATTGTTAGTAATTAATGTAAATATTATATTGTTAGTAATTAATGTACATATTATCTTGTTAGTAATTAATGTAAATATTATATTGTTAATAATTAATGTAAATGAATATATTGTTAGTAATTAATGTAAATATTATATTGTTAGTAATTAATGTAAATATTATATTGTTAGCAATTAATGTTAATATGTATATTGTTAGTAATTAATGTAAATATTATATTGCTAGTAATTAATGTAAATATTATATTGTTTATAATTAATGTAAATATGTATATTCTTAGTAATTAATGTACATATTATATTGTTAGTATTAATGAAAATATTGTATTGTTAGTAATTAATGTTAATATGTATATTGTTAGTAATTAATGTAAATATGTATATTGTTAGTAATTAATGTAAATATTATATTGTTAGTAATTAATGTAAATATTATATTGTTAATAATTAATGTAAATATGTATATTGTTAGTAATTAATGTAAATATTATATTGTTAGTAATTAATGTAAATATTATATTGTTAGTAATTAATGTAAATATGTATATTGTTAGTAATTAATGTAAATATGTATATTGTTTGTAATTAATGTAAATATTATATTGTTAGTAATTAATGTAAATATGTATATTGTTAGTAATTAATGTAAATATTATATAGTTAGTAATTAATGTAAATATGTATGTTGTTAGTAATTAATGTAAATATGTATATTGTTATTAATTAATGTAAATATTATATTGTTAGTAATTAATGTAAATATGTATATTCTTAATAATTAATGTAAATATGTATATTGTTAGTAATCAATGTAAATATGTATATTTTTAGTAATTAATGTAAATATGTATATTGTTAGTAATTAATGTAAATATGTATATTGTAAGTAATTAATGTAAATTTGTATATTGTTAGTAATTCATGTAAATATGTATATTGTTAGTTATTAATATAAATATGTATATTGTTAGTTATTAGTGTAAATATGTATATTGTTAGTTTTTTATGTAAATATTATATTGTTAGTAATTAATGTAAATATGTATATTGTTAGTAATTAATGTAAATATGTATATTGTTAGTAATTAATGTAAATATTGTATTGTTAGTAATTAATGTGAATATGTATATTGTTAGTAATTAATGTAAATATTATATTGTTAGTAATTAATGTAAATATTATATTGTTAGTAATTAATGTAAATATGTATATTGTTAATAATTAATGTAAATATGTTTATTGTTAGTAATTAATGTAAATATGTATATTGTTAGTAATTAATGTAAATATGTATATTGTTAGTACTTAATGTAACTATGTATATTGTTAGTAATTAATGTAAATATGTATATTGTTAATAATTTATGTAAATATGTATATTGTTAGTAATTAATGTAAATATATATATTGTTAGTAATTAATGTAAATATTATATTGTTAGTCATCATCATCGTCATCAACCGGTTTATTTGTTGAATCAGGCTACAATTAATCCTCCGATGAGGGTTGGGCCTGATTGTCTAGTCTCGAAATCTAAGTCTTCCTCTCCACTCCTGTCTTTGGCACGGCTTGATGGAATCCATAGGCCCTGAAGATCCACGCATCCTGGGATCTACGAAGCCCAAGACATTACCAGCAGCATTAGTGCTACTGGCACTGCCTTTCTTTTTTCCTGCTGTATTTCGACTAGATATTTATTTTAGGCAATTTTACGGCATGATGCCTATCCTTTACCAACTTGAACACTTTTGGCTGTCCAAGACCTCCACCGTTCCCATCTAAGTAGGGCTGATGTCGTTTCCACTTAAGCATGTACAAATGTCATACATTATTAGTGAGTTGCTTATCAAGATGTTGTTGGTGAAGTATAAAACAAGAATTCCCCTTCTATGAACAAAATAGTGACACATAAGTGAAGTAGACTTGCCCGAAATGTCGTTAAATATTTTTTTTTACCTGGCGAAAGAAGGAAAACAACGCTTCTGTTGAATTAATCCAAATAAAGTATCCTTTTGAAATATACTCGTGCGATGGTCGCGAGTAAAAAAAAACAAACGTCCTTCTCTGCCGATCGGGTGTTTTTAAATGAGGAATATGAAAACGTTTCGATGTTTCACAAATGGACGAGTGATGACGACAAAGGAAAATAGATCCGTAAGAACAAGTTGTAATTAATGTAAATATGTATATTGTTAGTAATTAATGTAAATATGTATATTGTTAGTAATTAATGTAAATATGTATATTGTTAGTAATTAATGTAAATATTATATTGTTAGTAGTTAATGTAAATATATATATTGTTAGTAATTAATGTAAATATGTATAGTGTTAGTAATTAATGTAAATATGTATATTGTTAGTAATTACTGTAAATATGTATATTGTTATTAGTTAATGCTTATATGTATATTGTCAGTAATTAATGTTAATATATATATTGTTATTAATTAGTGTAAATAAGTATATTTTTATTAGTTAATGTAAATATGTATATTGTTAGTAATTAATGTAAATATGCATATTGTCAGTAATTAATGTAAATATGTATATTGTTATTAGTTAATGTAAATATGTATGTTGTTAGTAATTAATGTAAATATGTATATTGTTAGTAAGTAATGTAAATATGTATACGTTGCATAACCTTTCAAAGGGACGCGGCACCAAAGGGGGATTTGGTACATAACGCTTGTGAATTAATCTTCTCGTAACCGAAAACAATACGAAAGTTTACGAAAAGATTATGAAAGCGTTTACAACCTTTTTTAACTCATTTCCCTAAGGCACTTCTATAGGCATTTTCAACAGGCACTTTTAATATACACTTCCTTTGGGCGATTTTAAGCCTTCAAACTGTCAACCTGTAATAGGTTAGTGCATTAACGTTTAACCACTTCTCATTATTAAAACCTTTTTCTTTTTAAACATTTCAAATTACGCATTCTAAACATAGTTCTCTTTTAAATTCTTACTCATTAAACACAGTTCATTAAATATTGTATCTCATTTAAACACTTCAAACATTTTAAACATTGTTCGTTAAGCATATCAAATAAAGCATGGTGCACTTTTCCTTCCTGCTTTTTTAGATCAATCGGTTTTACAGATTAGGACCCAAAATGTTATGCACAAAAAAGTTACCTTACATATGATTTCGCCGTCTGGTCGTGATCGCCGTTGGTGCCGTCGATTTTGTTGTGTCTCTTTAGCCGTGATCGGTATCTGTGGATACAAACTTGATGACAGGCAGAAAAAACGCGGAGACAATTTTTCCTCAGAGAGATTTTATCTTTTATTCCGCTTCGTTGTGGAAGGGTTCTGCCCACTCGTTTCTCGATTCACTCATTCATTCTTCCTGCTGGGGCATGCGACGGGAATTTCTACTTTATCCCCAAGAGATCCAGCCATTACGACGTGCGATTACATTTTCGATTCGACGCTCTCGCTTCTCGAGCTTTTCCGTTTCATTTCAGGTACCACCAGATAGGTAGACCGTCCGGCTTGCTGCAAAACTCGTAACTCATTTTCAAACCTTAGTTTCTCCTAAAGAAGGAGTGACGTCACAGATGTACACGTGGGACAGTCATGCAAAACATTTTCGTTCACTCATGTTTTCTGACCTTTTCTGACCCGATGTTGTCTGTGCCGGCGTCGACTTTTGGAACTTTGTTATGGTCTTTCAAAACATGATTTGACTCACAACGGTTCCCTTCGGTACATGTCAGCGTGACCTGCACGGAGCTCGACAAAGTTCACCCCTTCTCATGATAAAAACTAGTGGCCTTACGCACTTTTAAGCATACAGGGCCCCTCATAATATAACATATATTGTTAGTAAATAATGTAAATATGTATATTATTATTAGTGAATGTAAATTTGTATATTCATATAAATATGTATATTTTTAGTGATTAATGTAAATATGTATATTGTTAGTAATTAATGTAAATATGTATATAGTTAGTAATTAATATAAATATGTATATTTTTAGTAATTACTAAAAATATGAATATTGTCAGTAATTAATGAAAATATGTATGTGTTAGTAATTAATGTACATATGTATATTGTTAGTAATAATTGTAAATATGTATATTGGTGGTAATTACTGTAAATATGTATATTGTTAGTAATTACTGTAAATCTATATATTGTTAGTAATGACAGTAAATATGTATATTGTAAGTCATTTATGTAAGTATGCATATTGTTAGTAATTACATTAAATGTGTATATTGTTAGCAATTACTTTAAATATGTATATTGTTCGTAATTAATGCAAATATGTATATTGTTAGTAATTAATGTAAATATGTATATTGTTAGTAATTAATGTAAATGTGTATATTGTTAGTAATTTGTGTAAATGTGTATATTTTAGTAATAATTGTAAGTATGTTTAGTGTTAGTAATTAATGTAAGTATGTTTAGTGTTAGTCATTCATGTAAATATGTATTTTGTTAGTAATTAATGTAAGTATGTTTAGTGTTAGTCATTCATGTAAATATGTATACTGTTAGTAATTATTGTAAGTATGTTTAGCGTTAGTAGTTAATGTAAGTATGTTTAGTGTTAGTAATTAATGTAAGTATGTTTAGTGTTAGTAATTAATGTAAGTATGTATACTGTTAGTAATTAATCTAAGTATGTATACTGTTAGTAATTAATGTAAGTATGTTAAGTGTTAGTAATTAATGTAAGTATGTTTAGTGTTAGTAATTAATGTAAATATGTATATTGTTAGTAATTAATGTAAATATGTTTGGTCTTAGTCATTCATGTAAATATGTATATTGTTAGTAATTAATGTAAATATTATATTGTTAGTAATTAATGTAAATATGTATATTGTTAGTAATTAATGTAAATATGTATATTGTTAGTAATTAATGTAAATATGTATATTGTTAGTCATTAATGTAAATATGTATATTGTTAGTAATTAATGTAAATATGTATATTGTTAGTAATTAATGTAAATATGTATATTGTTAGTCATTAATGTAAATATTATATTGTTAGTAATTAATGTAAATACTGTATTGTTAGTAATTAATGTGTCTGTGTTCCATATTGTTACAACGGTAACTTTAGTAACATTCCTTGCAGTCTTGATGGTACAGATGAAAGTTATTTTCTAGAATGATAAAGTTTCTGATCTGTAATTACTCTTCTTTTTAAATTTTCTAATCATTTTGTTTGTGCTTAAGATAGGGTATCCTACCTGATACCAGACATCTACCTGCTATTTCAAAGATTCTAACAGAAAGATTTTCTAGGATTCTAACCGTCTCGTTTTTTTTTTAATTTTCTGATGTTTTTGTTTTTGCTGAAGTTGGGTTATCCAACCAGATGCGAGACATTTACAAGCTATTTTAGAGATTTCAACAGAAAGATTTTTCGACTCCTCTAACCGTCCCTTTTTAAATTTTTCTTTATATTTTTGTTCTTGCTTAAGATGGGATATCCTACCGGATGCCAGACATTCACCCGCTATTTCAGAAATTTTAACAGAATTTTTTTTGTAGGATTCTAACCGTCCTTTCTTTGTTTTAAATGTTCTCATCTTTTTGTTTTTTGCTTAAGATAGTGTATCCTACCAGATGCCAGACATTTACCAACTATTTCAGAGATTTCAACAGAAAAATATTTCTATGATTCTAACTGTCCTTTTTTTACAATTTTCTTATCTTTTTGTTTTTTAAGATGGGTCATCTTACCGGATGCAAGACATTTACCAAATATTGCAGAAGTTCCAACAGAAAGATTTTTCTATGTTTCTAACTGTCCTTTTTTTCAATTTTCTGATGTTTTTGTTTTTAGCTGAAAATGGGTTATCCAACCAGATTCGAGACATCTAACTGCTATTTTAGAGATTCCAACAGGATTTTTCTAGGATTCTAACGGCCCATTTTTTATTTTCAATTTTCTTATCTTTTTTTTTTTGCTGAAGATGGGATATTCTACCGGATGCCAGATATTTAGCATCTATTTCAGAGATTCCAACAGAATGGTTTATCTATGATTTTAAACGTCACTTCTTTTTTTTTCTTTTTATCTTTTTCATTTTTGCTAAAGATTGAGTATCCTACCTGATGCCAGACATTTACCCGCTATTTCAGAGATACCAACAGAAATATTTTTCTAGGATTCTTACCATCTCTTCTTTTTTTAATTTTCTAATGTTTTTGTTATTTGCTAAAGATGGGGTATCCTACCGGATGTCAAACAATTACCTGCTATTTCAGAAATTCCAACAAATAAGTTTTTCTCATATACTAACCGTCCCTTGTTTGCTTTTTTCAATGTACTTATTATATTTTTTTTTGCTGAAGATGTTTCATCTTACCGGATGTCAGACATTTACCAGCATTTTTAGAGATTCCAACAGAAATATTTTTATAGGACTCTACCGTCCCTTTTTTTATTTTCTCATCTTTTTGTTTTTTGCTGAAGATTGGTCATCTTATCGGATGCCAGACATTTACTTGCTATTGCAGAGAATTCAACAGAATAATTTTTCTAAGATTCTTACCGTCCCTTCTTTTTTTCCAATTTTGTTATTTTGTTGGTTTTTGTTGACGACAGAGTATACTACCATGTGCTTGATATTTACATACTATTTCAGATATTCCAACAGAATTATTTTTCTAGGATTCATACCGTCACTTTTTTTTAATTCACTAATGTTTTTGTTTTTTGCTAAAGATGGGGTATCCTACCGGATGTCAAACAATTACCTGCTATTTCAGAGATTCCAACAAAAAGGTTTTTATTATATACTAACTTTTTTTTAATTTATTTATTATATTGTTTTTGCTGAAGATGTATCATCCGACCGGATGTCAGACATTTACCCTTTTTTCAATTTTTCATTATCATTTTGTGTTTTGTTGAAAGTGGAGTATTATGCCAAATGCCAGATATTTACCCGCTATTTCATTGATTCCAACAGAAAGACTTTTCAAGGATTCTACCCGTCCCTTCTTTTTGCTCAATTTTCTTATCTTTTTGTTTCTAAAGATTGGTCATCCGACCAGATGCTAGACATTTACTCGCTATTTTAGAGATTCTAACAGAAAGATTTTTCTAGGATTCTAACGTACTTTTTTTTTTCAATTTTCTTAACTTTTTGTATTTTGCTGAAGATTGGTCATCCTACCGGATGCCAGACATTTACCCGCTATGTCAGAGGTTCCAAAAGAAAGATTTTTCTAGGATTCTAAACTTCTCTTCTTTTCTTTCAATTTTCTTATCATTTTTTTTTTTTTTTGCTAAAGATTGGTCATCCTACCAGATGCCAGATATTTACTCGCTATTTCAAAGATTCTAACAGAAAGATGTTTCTAGGATTTTAAACGTCCCTTCTTTTTTTTTTCAATTTTCTCATTTTTTTTGTTCTGCTGAAGATTGGTCACCTTACCGGATGCTAGACATTTACTTGATATTTCAGAGATTCCAACAGAAAGATTTTTTTAGGATTCTAACCTTCCCTTATTTATTCTTTTACCAATTTTATTATCTTTTTGTTTTTTTGCTGAAGATTGGTCATTCTACCGGATGTTAGAGATTTACCGGCTATTTCAGAGATTCTAACAGAAAGATTTTTCTAGGATTCTCACCGTCTCTTCTTTTTTTTTTCAATTTTCTTATCTTTTTGTTTTTTGCTCGATTATGGGTACTGTCAGACATTTACCTTCTATTTCAGAGATTCTAACAGAATAATTTTTCTAGTATACTAATCGTCACTTTGTTTTCAATTTTCTTATCTTTTTGTTTTTTGCTTAAGATAGGCCTTCATACCATATGCTAGATATTTACTCGAAAAATCTTTCTAGAATTCTACCGGTCCATTTTTTTATTTACCAGAAAGATTTTCCTAGAATTCTAACGGTCCTTTTTTATTTTCAATTTTCTTATCTGTTTGTTTTTTGCTGATGATGGTGTATCCAACCGGATGCCAGACATTTACCAAATATTGCAGAAGTTCCAACAGAAAGATTTTTCTATGTTTCTAACTGTCCTTTTTTTCAATTTTCTGATGTTTTTGTTTTTAGCTGAAAATGGGTTATCCAACCAGATTCGAGACATTTAACTGCTATTTTAGAGATTCCAACAGGATTTTTCTAGGATTCTTACGGCCCATTTTTTATTTTCCATATTCTTATCTTTTTTTTTTTTTGCTGAAGATGGGATATTCTACCGGATGCCAGATATTTAGCATCTATTTCAGAGATTCCAACAGAATGGTTTATCTATGATTTTAAACGTCACTTCTTTTTTTTTCTTTTTATCTTTTTCATTTTTGCTAAAGATTGAGTATCCTACCTGATGCCAGACATTTACCCGCTATTTCAGAGATACCAACAGAAATATTTTTCTAGGATTCTTACCATCTCTTCTTTTTTTAATTTTCTAATGTTTTTGTTATTTGCTAAAGATGGGGTATCCTACCGGATGTCAAACAATTACCTGCTATTTCAGAAATTCCAACAAATAAGTTTTTCTCATATACTAACCGTCCCTTGTTTGCTTTTTTCAATGTACTTATTATATTTTTTTTTGCTGAAGATGTTTCATCTTACCGGATGTCAGACATTTACCAGCATTTTTAGAGATTCCAACAGAAATATTTTTATAGGACTCTACCGTCCCTTTTTTTTATTTTCTCATCTTTTTGTTTTTTGCTGAAGATTGTTCATCTTATCGGATGCCAGACATTTACTTGCTATTGCAGAGAATTCAACAGAATAATTTTTCTAAGATTCTTACCGTCCCTTCTTTTTTTCCAATTTTGTTATTTTGTTGGTTTTTGTTGACGACAGAGTATACTACCATGTGCTTGATATTTACATACTATTTCAGATATTCCAACAGAATTATTTTTCTAGGATTCATACCGTCCCTTTTTTTTTAATTCACTAATGTTTTTGTTTTTTGCTAAAGATGGGGTATCCTACCGGATGTCAAACAATTACCTGCTATTTCAGAGATTCCAACAAAAAGGTTTTTATTATATACTAACTTTTTAAAAATTTATTTATTATATTGTTTTTGCTGAAGATGTATCATCCTACCGGATGTCAGACATTTACCCTTTTTTCAATTTTTCATTATCATTTTGTGTTTTGTTGAAAGTGGAGTATTATGCCAAATGCCAGATATTTACCCGCTATTTCAGAGATTCCAACAGAAAGACTTTTCAAGGATTCTACCCGTCCCTTCTTTTTGCTCAATTTTCTTATCTTTTTGTTTCTGAAGATTGGTCATCCGACCAGATGCTAGACATTTACTCGCTATTTTAGAGATTCTAACAGAAAGATTTTTCTAGGATTCTAACGTACTTTTTTTTCAATTTTCTTAACTTTTTGTATTTTGCTGAAGATTGGTCATCCTACCGGATGCCAGACATTTACCCGCTATGTCAGAGATTCCAACAGAAAGATTTTTCTAGGATTCTAAACTTCTCTTCTTTTCTTTCAATTTTCTTATCATTTTTTTTTTTTTGCTAAAGATTGGTCATCCTACCAGATGCCAGATATTTACTCGCTATTTCAAAGATTCTAACAGAAAGATGTTTCTAGGATTTTAAACGTCCCTTCTTTTTTTTTCAATTTTTTTCAATTTTTTTTTGTTCTGCTGAAGATTGGTCATCTTACCGGATGCTAGACATTTACTTGATATTTCAGAGATTCCAACAGAAAGATTTTTTTAGGATTCTAACCTTCCCTTATTTATTCTTTTACCAATTTTATTATCTTTTTGTTTTTTTGCTGAAGATTGGTCATTCTACCGGATGTTAGAGATTTACCGGCTATTTCAGAGATTCTAACAGAAAGATTTTTCTAGGATTCTCACCGTCTCTTCTTTTTTTTTCAATTTTCTTATCTTTTTGTTTTTTGCTAAATATGGGTGCTGTCAGACATTTACCTTCTATTTCAGAAATTCTAACGGAATAATTTTTCTAGTATACTAATCGTCACTTTTTTTCAATTTTCTTATCTTTTTGTTTTTTGTTAAAGATAGGTCATCCTACCATATGCTAGATATTTAACCGAAAGATCTTTCTAGAATTCTAACGGTCCTTTTTTTATTTACCAGAAAGATTTTCCTAGAATTCTAACGGTCCTTTTTTATTTTCAATTTTCTTATCTGTTTGTTTTTTGCTGATGATGGTGTATCCAACCGAATGCCAGACATTTACCGGCTATTTCAGAGATTCTAACAGAAACATTTTTCTAGGATTCTAACGGTCGCTTCTTTTTTTTTTCTTTTTTTTTTCTTTTTCTTTTTTGCTGAATTTGGTCATCCTACTTGATGTCAGACATGTATTTTCTTTTTCAGAGATTCCAACAGAGAGATTTTTTGGAGATTCGGATCGTCCCGTCTGTGTTTTCAATTTTTTATCTTTTTGTTTTTTGCTGAAGATGAGGTATCCTACCAGATGCCAGACATTTACTTGCTATTTCAGAGATTCCAACAGAATAATGTTTTCTAGGATACTAACTGTTCTTGCTTTTCTTTATTTTCTTATCTTTTCGCTTTTTGCTGAAGATTGGTCATCCTTCCAGATGCCAAACATTTACTGCTATTTCAGAGATTCTAACCGAACAATTTTTATAGGATTTAAACCGTCCTTTCTTTGTTTTCAATGTTCTTATCTTTTTGTTTCTTTCTGAAAGTTGGTAATTTTACCGGATGCCAGACATTTACCTGCTATTTCAAAGATTCCACCAGAAATACTTTTCTAGAATTCTACCTGTCCCTTCTTTTTTTCAATTTTCTAATCATTTTTTTTTTTTTGCTGAAGATGGGTCACCATACCAGATGCCAAACATTTACTAGCTATTTCAGAGATTCGAACAGAATTATAATTCTAGGATACTAACCGTCCTTTTTTTCTTTTATTTTTCTTATATATTTTTTTTATTGCTGAAGATGGGGTATCCTACCGGATTCCATACATTTACCCACTTATTCAGGGATTCCAATGGAAAGATTTTTCTAAGATTCTAACCGTCCCTTCTTTTTTTTCAATTTTCTTGTCCTTTTGTTTTTTGTTAATGACAGAGTATACTACCAAGTTCCTGACATTTACATGCTATTTCAGAGATTCCAACAAAAAAGTTTTTCTTATATACTAACCGTCCCTTCTTTTTTAAAAATTTACTTACTATTTTATTTATTGCTCATCTTACCGGATGTCCGACATTTACCCACTATTTTAGAGATTCCAACAGAAAGATTTTTCGAGGATTCTAACCGTGCCTTCTTTTATTTCAATTTTCTTATCTTTTTGTTTTTTTGCTGAAGTTGGGGTATCCTACCGGATGCCAAATATTTACTAGCTATTTCAGAGATTCAATCGGAAAGATTTTTTAATATTCCAACTGTCCCTAGTTTTTGTTCAATTTACTTATCCTTTTGTTTTTGCTGAAGATTGGTCATCCTACCGGATGTAAGACATTTACTTGCTATTTCAGAGATTCCGACAGAAAGATTTTTCTAGGATTCTAACCGTCCCTGTAACTGTAATTGTTTATATCTCTCTTGTACTTAGTTAACCGGGTATATTTGGCAGGTAGTTTTTTCAATTTATTATCATGAACCCTGTTACTGCTACCATTACTTTCATGATTGAGATCTTCCTAAAGTTCCAGTTTCTTTTCATGTTGTGCATAAGACCTTGGTATTCAGTTATCTTCTCCTTCTCAGCTAGGTTTTACCAAGCATTATTAGGGATGCTTTATTTAACAAGGGCTGCTTTATAATCTTTTTTGTCCCATATCACTATGACAGATTTAACAGCTCTGTTTTCTAAGTATGTAACTGTTGGGATTGCATAGTCATAGGGGATGGTGTATTTCTTAAAAAGAAATTGAAATTCATGGAATTTTGCATAGTTGGTGGTGTTTGGTATCTATGTATCAACTTTAATTCAAATCTGAAATATTTGAATTTTAAAATGGGAGCTTGTGCTTCCTAAAACCTCATTTAAATACTTCAAAGAAACTGAAAGCTGTGTAATATTTATTGATTGATGTCTAATACCTATTGTTAAGATTTCACAAAAATCAAAGGTACCTGTATATTCATGAAGGCTTTTCAACAAATAAATTAAACTAAATATAGCTCACATTACCGATTATTACGCCTAAGCTGTGTTCTAAAGTTCATAATGATTGGTTCAGTTAGTAAAGGAGTGAACCATAAGTATATATATATATATATATATATATATATATATATATATATATATATATATAAGCGGCGACCGTCACCTCGACGGTCGAGTTTATATCCCGGCTTGAGGCACTAACTGGTCTAGCCGCACTAATGAGCTGTGAAACAGCGAAACAGTCTGTATGTGGATGACTATATATATATATATATATATATATATATATATATATGTGTGTGTGTGTGTGTGTGTGTGTGTGTGTGTAAAATGAAAATAAGAAGTTAGAGAACTCAAAGTTGAATTGTAATGCATTTTATGTACAAGAAACTGAATAATCCAAATATATATATATATATATATATATGTATGTATATATATATATATATATATATATATATATATATATATATTAGCAATACACATGAACAAATTTAAATTGCTTAAAATATCTCAATTGTGGCATAATTAGAAAGAGCTTGATGATATAAGAAAGAATCTTCTGATTTTTTTTAAATCTGACTAAAAATGAGGAAGTTTTGACTATTTTTGTGGTTCGTGCGATTGGATATTTTTCCCTCTTTAAGACTATATGCGTTTTGTCATATTTTTTACAATGATTTTTCAGTAAATGTCATAGGTTTGTTAAAACACGGGATTAAGCAATTAAATTTGCCATATATTTTTGTATTTTTATACAAGGAATCAGAATAAGCCACTGAAAATCTCCAGAAATTAATAGTTTCCAAGTAATCCGCAGTTAATGTACATAAATATTCTGCAATACCTTAAAAAATACCATGTATCCATTAGAAAAAAAAAGTTAGAGAACTCAAAGTTGAATTGTAATACATTTTATGTAAAAGAAACTGTAATCTAATGTTTAAAAATGAATATATTGCCAGATTTCTTTGGTATTATTGTAGATTAACACCTTCGCCTAAATCACCCCTTGCTTCCCCAAAATATGAGATTCTACTGTTTTTTAGGCCGTTATATGTGAACACACTGAAAATGCTTGTCAGAAAGAAAGAAATAAAAACAATTATTTCAGAATGTATAGTGGAGATTAGTTTCACATATGAATTTAATGTAAAATAATTCCACATTTCAGAGCCATTCTAGCGTTTTAGGGCTTTAATCATTTTTTCTATGCGTAATAAATCCTGCGCGTTTTTCTTGTTTTTTAGGGGGGGGTCTCTTTTTCTTTCTTTCTTTAGACGATTATGTGTAGTTTTAAGAGGCTCTTTGTGGGAGGGAGGGCGGCCATTCGGACTTCGGGTTAGTAGTAGAGCTAGGGGCAATTACGTGTTTTTTAGCAGAAGGAAGAAAAAACAATTATTTTAGAATTTAGATTGGTGGATTAGTTTCATATAAATTTAATGCAAAATAATTCACCATTTCCGGGTCATTCTAGCGTTTTAGGACAGTTAATCATCAGTTAATCTTTTTTTTTCCTATAGGAAATAAATCATGTGCGTTTTTATTTATTTGGGTCTGCTTTTTTTTTTGGCTTTTTTTAGACGATTATGTGTGATTTTAATGGGTTTTTTGTAGGATGAAAGCTCACCACCCGGACTTAGGGTTAGTGGTAAGGTTAAGGAAGGACATTGTTTTGAAATTAGTGTTAGGATTAAGCGAGTTTTTTTTGGGGGGGTGGCTTGCAACGTTCAAGAGAAGGTAGAGTAATTATTTATTTTAAATCAAGTTTTCAGCTTGAAAAAATATTTTTTTAAATAGCACTAAAAGACCAGAACGGCCGAGAAATGGAAGATCATTTTACGTTAAATTTATATGCAAAACTGATCCCCCACTCTAAATGTTAAAGTATTTTTTGTTGTCTTTTTCCTTTTTCACGCCAAGATTTTAGGGTGTTCACACGTAATCACGTAAAAAAAGTAGAATCTGTTTTATTTTTTTAATTGGGTACTAGAAACTCGAATTAAAGTTCAAAAGTTGAGTATATTTGAAAACCAGTATTTCTTCAAGTATTTTTTCATAAAAGAACCACAAACAGCATTAACTTTTTGAAGCAAAAAAAGTATTTTTGTCTTTTGTTTTCAAAAGAAGTTCGTAAACGGATTTTACAAAGCTAACTGTTTATAACTAGCTGCTGCTGCTGATTGATTGTTATATCAGCAATACTAGCTCAAAAAGGAACAATATTTTTTTCGGATAGGGTAATTCAAAATTACTACTATCGAAAGACAAAGCAACATACAATTATAATTTTAATGCATAAAAAATAAAAAAGATTGATATATTTACTAGTTGGGGTACGAAAAATATATTTTTAATGTTATATACACATCATGTTGAAGGTTTACTTTTAAGATGACAAAAGAAAAAAGAAATTAATTTCGTATTCCGACAATAATTGAAATTGATATTTTTCCTAATTGTTTTCCAAACTTCATTATGAAATTCCTTATAGAAGAATGGTACGATATTTTTAAAAATGATGTAAATGATGAGAATGGCATTAACATTTTTATGCTAAAAAGCATAAAAATGTTAATGCCATTCTCATCATTTACATCATTTTTAAAAATATCGTACCATTCTTCTATAAAAGAAAATAAAAATGTTAATGTATTTTATTATTTATTAATGTGTGTGAAAGAATATTTATTTCCGAACAAAATGGTGGTATTTTGAGAACTTAAATGCTTTGGTCTTTAAAATATGACTATTTTAATAGAACTACCTTGGAATCTATGATTATGAGTATTGCTATATATATAGTTATGTTTTGTAGATGTCTAAAACACGTTCTCGTCATTAGTATGGAAGAAGACAATCCCTTCCAGTCAGACAATTCGAACCCCGATACGAAAGTCATTTTGACTCAGTAGTCGGAGTGCTAACCATTGCGGCCAATACGCATTGCCGTGAAAATAAGAGAGTAGCTTAACATCTAAAGGCAGAATTCAGCGGGCATATCAGCAAGCTGTCAACTCGAACTAAATAGGCGGACCTAGAGTATTGCATTACGCTATGAATTACTACTTTCGCATATTTACTTAAATCATTCCATCTTTGGACAATTATTTATATATATATATTATTTTCAAATCGACCCATAGACACATATATTTCATGCTAAACCAGCAATCGTCAGTATGGGAAGATACACTCCCTGCCGGTCGTACGATTCGAACCCTGGTACGAAAGTCATTTTGACTCATTTGTCGGAAATGAACTTTCGCATGAAATCAAATCACTTTGATTTCCTTCGAAAATTCATGAACTGTAATACATTTGTTATCGAATTCTTCTTTCATAACTAAAAAAATATAAGTCTCTTTACTTCTATATTATCCTTATTGATAATATAGAAGTAAAGAGTCCTATTATTTTGCTATCTAATTTACATACGTGTTTGTGGTGTGCATGGACCCACTATGTAAATCAGCTGAAAAAAAGCCACTCTTTCTTTAAATGCTCAAAGAGGTATTAAAACTGAGACAGAGAGGGATATATATATACACACACCCACACCCACACACGCACACATTTACATATACATATATATATATATATATATATATATATATATATATATATATATAGAGAGAGAGAGAGAGAGAGAGAGAGAGAGAGAGAGAGAGAGAGAGAGAGAGAGAGACCTAACTCTATATAAATAATATATATTAAATCGAACAAGTTACAGATTTGATTTACCTTTGGCACAAGCTGCCTTCATCTAACGATAGGCAAACACCTGTAAACCACAGAATAGGCTTCTGTTGGGCCGCCTTCACAAGACCCCCCCCCTGGACAAGTCAATAAAACGTTTAACCAAAAATAATTCTACCCTGGAATTATTCTCTCGTCACTTCTGCTTTTTACGAACAATAAAAAGTCTATCCATAAATAATGCAGCCTTGGAATTATTCTTTCGTCACTTCTGCTTTTGACGAACAATAAAAACTTTAGCCAAATATATGCGACACTTTGCCTTTCTTTTTCGTTCACTTTCTTTGACACACGCATCTCCCCAAATCACATTTGTCCTGTTCTTTATATCGGCGACATCTCACTTATGCTAATGAGCCATGTGCGACATAAGCCGTTTACTTTCGAAAAATTAAATTGTTCGTAAGTGGGCGTTGCCGGCAGCTCTCTTCTGCACAAGCAGCAAACCAAGCGTCGTCTCTTTGATCGATGTCTTCGAGTGTCTTCGTTCACGGCAGTCGGCTGCTCCTCCTGCTCTCCGTTATCAAGCCTTTTTGCCTGGTGTTTCTCCGCAGTAATACGGCTGCAACTTCTTCCTCAAATAACTCGTGTGCTGAGGGAGAATTCGATGCAACTGTACCAGTCCTGGGACTGTGCAGAGAGCTGCGGTGATGCGACAACTTCCTTTTCGGATGACTCGTCTGCGGAAGAATCATCCGATACATTGGTACTAGGCATGGGACTGTTCGCCCCACTCATAGTGATCATGTGTGCACTCCGAGTGGACGGCTCACTGTCACTTCCACTTTCCGACGTAGTTGAGCCTATAACGGGACATAGGTCCCTTACGTGCCGAGGCATCCCATCAATGAGGACATTCTGCAGGCTAATCACACCCGTAACGCGTCCAACTATGTAAGGGGATGTACACCGTTTATTCGGGATTCTTGTCCAAACACAATCTCCCACCTTGTAACCCATGTGTTGCTGTTCGGGCTCATCAGGAGAGGCAACATATCGATGCCTTTCACTCTGACCTTGTAACGATGGATCATGTTAGCAAGGACAGTTAGTGGTGACACATCGTCCTTCGGGGTAACGTTATACCAATAAAATGTCTCCATCACTGAGCACAGTTTTCTTACGGTAATCCGCTTCACACTTTGATGGCACCGTTCCGTGATACCATTACCTGATGGTATGTGTGCACAGCGAAATCGCAGTTGAACTCCCCACTAATTTACAAAGTATCTGAAAGTCTTACTGCAAAATGCTGGGTCATTGTCAGTGAGCATCTCAGTGGTGGCCCGCGCCTGTAAAATATAACTTCCAATTGGTCGACAATACTTGCTGCGTCTTGCCGTCTTAGACTACACCAAACAGAACACCGTGTAGGCGCACAGTCAATGAGCGACCTATAATGCCTTCCCTGGTAGTGGGTTATGTCTATCCCCATTCGATACCAAGTGTCACCGGCGTCTAAGTTGCGCTTCGGCCAGCGCGTGGACGGCGGATCAATCAATTGACACTCTTTGCATTTTCTAACTACTCTCCTCGCGGATGCCTTAGAAATCGTGGGGTCGATCAGCCTGACAAAGTGGCACGTCTCTTTTATGCCAGGGAGACCACTTTGACGATGGATGGACCTTATTTAGTTGGATTCTTGCCTGCCTATTGATGTAGAACATACATGGCTTAGGGGTTCAGCTGCCTTTCTAATTAAATCAAGCCACCGCTGCGGTACGCGCGTTAGATTATCCGCTCGGTTGTGTTCTGACTTTACCAAGGCAATGTCCACTGACAACCTGTATTCTTCTATTAAGCTTGAAAGTGAACCGAGTCGTCGTCTGATCAGCATTTCGCTTGTTAGATTGGTATGCCCTTTGGACTTTCCCGTAAGGGTATCTGTTATCCATTTGTACACGCAGGCAGAGTCGGTAAAAAGATGCAATATGGATGCTTCCCACATCAGTGCCATATCAACACCGTTTAGTACAGCATCGAGCTCTGCCAGATTTATGTGTTGTGTATCGTTTGCTTTGCGTAACCAACTCACATCTTCTATCACAGCTCAATCGTGCTCCAGTTAAATTCTGGTCACTAACAGCTTGCGTCAACCCAGACATTGACCTCACGACCGTCAACACACCACTTGCCTCGCACGGGGTCTCCTTCGTGTACTCTCACGACGATTTCTATCATCATCGTGGTCAACAAAACATCATCCACCTCATCGTCTCAGCTCTCGGTGACTGATCTCCTCTTAATAAACGCTGCTGCCACTCTGATCCATTTACTCACCGGGAAGTGCCCCACTAGTTTTCCGCACAAAGAGAACGCAGTTCGTCGGGTGATGCTATGTGGCATACTCAGGATCTCGTTATCTCGTTCCCATTTTAGCGTATTGTACTCTCCCCAAACTTCCAGGCCAAGTATTCGCGCACCGTCCTGCAGCCGTTCAGGTTCCTTGCTCACGAGCCCAAAGTTGGCAAGGTGCTGCCTCACTTAGTTGCGGAAACTATATTTTCATCTATAAAAACATCATCGATATATGCTGATGTTACCTGTTAAATAGCGTCGTCCTTCGACAATGCGGCATCTACAATGGCTCGCATAATGGCTGGTGCCATATCTATCCAAACCTCCATGCGTGTCAAGCAGTACCTTTTACCTTCTAATATAACAGTCTGAAATGGCCACAGGGATTGATGCACATGCACCTGTAAGTCCTCCGTAGATCGAGCACTGACACATTGGTGAATGTTGTTTGTCACTCTCTCAGCCTGTGTGCACAGACATCTGCATGCGCTGTATAGGTATCGACGTGCCCATTCAGTTTCCGAAAGTCTAGAACTGGGCGCACCTTAGATCTGTTCTGCTGGAAGACTGCCATAAGCAGAATAAGGCTCTTTGGGGGTCCTAGTTTTTCTTCAGGATAGGGAAGTAGCCAT
>OY744538.1:54724138-54989138 GCA_963556195.1 Sepiola atlantica
GCTGAGATTTCCACTTACAAAATATTCAGCACTCTTGATCTAACCAGTGCTTACCATCAGGTTGTTATCAAGCCGGAAGAACGAAAATACACAGCCTTCAAAGCTTCCGGATCTCTGTATCAGTTTCGTCGAATCCCGTTTGGAGTAACCAATGGAGTAGCGAGTTTTCAACGGGTCATTAAGCGAGAATACCTTCGAGGAACCAATGCTTACATCGACAACGTACCATTTGTGGAGAAGATCAGGCTATGCATGATACTAATTTGAAAGAGTTCATGAATGCAGTAGCGAAGTACGGACTGACGCTGAACAAAGACCAATGTCACTACTCACTTACTTCTGTAGACTTGCTTGCGTATACAATAAGCAATGGCTCGGTAAAACCTGACTCTGATAGGCTCAAGGGATTGATGAACTTGCCAGTACTTGAAGATCTTCCTTCTCTTAGCGGAGCAATGGGGATGTTCTCTCACTATTCTAGGTGGATCTCGAACTTCTCTGAAATACTATACCCCCGTATTACCAATTTTCCCCTCACTAGGGAACAAGCAGACGCCTTCAGGTACCTGAAGAAGGAAATTGCAAAATCATCCCTGATAGCCATATACTACGAACAGTAGTATGTATGGTGGACTGTATTAGACGGTATTCGGGTGTATTAGGTTAATCCTATTGGGTTACCGGTAGTGCTATTGTTTTGTACAAGATATACGTTGTAATAAATCATCCTCTTTTAAAGACCTTACACTCTGGTTATTTTTGTTATTATAACTTCTAACCAAGTTATATCAGCTGGCGGCGATAATTTCGAAAACGAACCCATAAAAGGTATAGTAAAGTAAACTATATGAACTGGCAAACAAGGATTTGAAATGAAACCAAATTTTGGAATATATTCAGTCACGCGCGTGCTTTGTTTTATTCAGTAAATACATGCAAGTCACATTGTGAACGAAATAATCCGACTGGCGTTGATTTAAAGATATCAACTGCAAGTATGGTTCGCTAATCGAATTCACACTAAAAAGAAGGATTTACAAGGTACAAAAAAAGAAAAAAAGCATCCAACAAACAGTTTTTATCATGTGCGCTAACGAATAAGGATTACTGTGGATTTGTTTATTTTTCAGTACAACTAAAAGATATCTTTAAAAAGGCGTGTCAAAGAGGAAAACCTTTTTTAAAAAGTAAGAATACTTTTATTGTTCGATTTTTAAGAAAAAAATGTATGATAGATCATGACTGAAATTCGAACTCGGACCATTAACATTACGAACTATACAAAATAATAGTTCAATACTTTTTAGCAACTAATAATAGTACACTTACTGCAATTACTTTTTTTGTGTCGAGTTCTCCAGTGTATTTTCAATATGGAATAATTACTCGAAATTACTAAAATCCTGTGCAACAACAACGACAAAAGCACCAAGAGTTGTAGCAACAAATGCTACAACAGCAGAAATGTTTCAAAAAAATTCTGAAACAGACCACCGGTGAAAGAAAAAAAAAACAGTTTTTTTCTGCCGAAGAAATTGCAAATTCTTTATCTGAATTTGTATACAAGCCTGATTCTGGCGTTACATTTCCAGAATATTTCAGACGATTTGAAACGATATTTACTAAAAGGTATCGTGATTGGTCGGATGAAGAACTGGTAACCCTGTTATTACAGAAACTGGGAATAGAGGAGAATACCAAATATACGAACTTGATATTGCCCAGAAAACCTGAGGAAGTTGCATTCGATGAAACTATAAATATACTGTCGAAGATATTCGACAAAAGAAATAGTCTATCCAGACGCGATACAAATGTCTAAAAACGAATAACGAGGATTTTTTGCCATACGCAGGAACAGTAAACTCTTTGGTTGTGCAATTCAAGATAGATGAAATCCCCAAAGATTTATTCAAATGCCTAATCTTTGTTCAAGGACTAACAGCTCCTAAGTACAAAGAAATAATGTCTAGAATATTAACAATGGTAGAGCAAGACACGAAATCACGCTACAAAGAGTGACAGAAGAATGTCAGCGTTACATTAATGTTAAAAGGGATAATACCCAAATTGAGGAAAAAAGTGTTTCCAAAGTACAACGCATAAAAAAACTCCTAAATTCAAAAAGACAGGAAAATGTGAGACGTGCGTAAATAATAAACATAATAAATGTGTATGTTGGTATAAGAACGAATTCTGTGAATCTTGCGGAATTAAGGGTCATAAATGGTCTGTTTACTGCAAGAATAAGAAAAAGAATTTTGAAAAAGTAAACGCTGTGTTATTAAAAAATAAATCTAGAACAGCGGAAATCGAAAATATGTAGACGTACGTATAAATGGTCGTACAATCACTTTTTTTACTGGATTCTGGCTGAGACATAAGTATTATTGACGAACAAACATGGAGAAAAATTGGAAAACCCAAATTATTTGAAACCAAGAAAATCGGCAAATGTGTTTCAGGAAAAACAAACTTTAAAGGAGAATTAAAGTGCGATATTTGTTTTTGTGGCAAAACTACAAAAACGAAAGTATATGTGATTCAAGGGGGTTAATTCATGTCTCTTCGGAATAGACTGGATAGTACTGTTCAATTTATTTGAACTCCCAATCAACTCTTTTTGCAACGAAATAAACAGTGCAGAAAAGAAAAAAAATATTAAAATTGAAAAATTCATGAATGAATTGAAAGAAGAATATCCCAGAGTTTTCTCTGAGAGTTTAGATTTATGTACAAAGACAGAAGTCAAGTTTGAACTTAAGGAAAATGTCACTCCAATTTGTAAACCAAAGAGAAACGTCCCTTTTTCCTCCTTAGACACAATTAACAAGCAACTGGAAAGATTAGAAAAATGGGAGTTATATCTAAGGTATACCATGCGGACTGGGCGTCGCCCACCGTCTACGTCAAAAAGAAAAACAGAAAAATAAGGATGTGCGCTGATTTTTCAACTGACTTAAACGATTGCCTGAAGGATCATAATTATCCACTTCCTTCGTCAGAAGACATTTTCTCGAAGTTAACTGGAGGAAAGATGTTTTCAAATATCGATCTATCTGACGCATACGTGCAGGTTAAAGTGAACGAGGAATGCTCAAAATATGTGTGCATAAATACTCATAAGGGAATTTTCAAACTAAATAGGCTTCCTTTCGACTCAAAGGTCGTCCCAGATTTGTACCAGCAGATTATAGACACTATGTTGGCAGGTCTTGTGTTTGCTATCGCCTATTTAGACGATATTCTAGTCAAAAGTTCACGAACACAAAAAAACGGATCAGAGCTATGTTCAAAAGACTAGAAGAATTCGGTTTCAAATTAAGTCCTGAGAAGTTTCAAGAATTGATGGAAGGAATTGAATACCTCTGGACAAGTGATAAACAGTGAAGGCAAGAAAACGGACCCACAGAGGACCGATGCAATATGCCTGCACCCGACACAGTTGCTAAACTGGTTGGCCCAATATTATGCGATCTACATTCCAAAAATGTACGATTTAAACGCCCCTCTTAACGAATTATTAAGAAAAGACAAAAAATGGATATGGTCAAAAGATTGCGAGACGGCTTTCCAGAAAATAAAAAGTATACTCTCAGATCTAGCCTTTCCTGTGAAAGAAATCATCCTTGCGACTGATGCTAGTGAATACGGAGTGGGTGCTGCACTGCTACACAAATATAAAGATGAAGATGGTACGACTAAATCGATCGCGCACGCTTCAAGGACTCTTCTGCCGGCTGAGAAATATTATGGTCAGATCGAGAAAGAGGCATTATCGATTGTATTTGGAGTTAAAAAAATACCATCGTTTTTACATGGTAGATTATTTATACTTCAAACAGACCATAAACCGTTAGTAACTATATTTGGATAAAAAAGGCATTCCTACCCACACTGCTAACCGTTTACAGCGATAGGGTGTAACCCTACTGAACTATCATTTAAGGATGGAATACATTGCATCCCAAAAACATGGGTATGCGGATGGACGGTCAAGATTAATTTCAAAAAATTAAGAAATTTTAGAAGAGACGGTTATAGCAGCACTAAAAGAGGAAAAATAAATCTCAGGTCTGTTATTAAACACTATCAGAGAATTACCTGTAACTTTGGAACAAATAAAAAGAGTTCACCTTTCTCAATATGCGACAACACTTTAATGTACGCAGATAGAATTATAATACCTCAATCTCTACGTAAAGTTATGCGGAAAGAATTTCATACCGGTCATCGTGGCCTGTCCCTGGTGAAATCACTCATGCAATGCTACGTATGTTGGCCAATAATGGACAAGGAAATAGAAGGTTTTGTAAAACTATGCCGAGGTTGTCAATTGGCTGCAATCGGTCAGAGAAAATCTTTGGTCCAAAACGGATTTTCCGTGGGCACGTCTACATATAGACTATTCTGGACCAATTAATGGATATTACTAGTTGATCTTGGTGCAATCTTTTTCGAAATGGCCTGAGGTATTCAAGTGCAAGCATCCTACATCTAGGAACACCATCAGTGCATTAGATGAAATTTTCAGTCGTTTCGGAGTCCCCCGGACACTGGTCAGCGACAATGTTACGGCGTTCACAGGAAAGGAATGTAAAGATGTTTGTACTTCCTTGGACATAGAACACATTACTACGGCAGTATATCATCCCAGATCGAACAGTCAAGCCGAAAAATTTGTTGACACGTTTAAGCGTGCCTTACAAAAACAGAAATATATGGACACTGAAGTAAAAACTATCCAGAAATCTTTAGCAATTTATAGGGTGACTCCTAATGAAAACAACGACTCAAAGTTCTCCCCTGCAGAACTTATGTTCGCAAGGAAAATACGATCGATTTTCGATAGATTAATACCCTATCCGAAGAAAAAAGTTGCTAAAAAAGAAGTAGATGTAAACATAATAAGATACTCCCCAGGAAGTAAAGTATATTTCAAACATTTCCAAGGTGGAAAAAGTTATTGGATGGATGGTATAATTCAGAAAATGATTGGCAAAGTGGTCTACACATAAAAGTCGAAAATGCATGTGTAAATGACACAGTAAACAAATTAGACCACGATATGTTGAAAATAATGAAAACAACAAGGAAGAAGTCTCAATGGAGATTCTGTGTGATGTTTTTGACATGTCACTACCCAATATTGTACACGAACTTATGTATACATCTACTGGACCATCCTTTGTTCCGTTGTATGGTAGTCAGTAGAAATGTCTCATAGATGTTTCATTCGTTTCCGGTGTCCTCTTTCTGTGGGGTGGCCGCTTTTGTAGTAGCATTCCATTACCAGTTTGTTCTCTTTTGTGGTGCATTTCTGGCTATAGCTTTTTGGTTTGTTTTGTTCATTCCTGTGTTCTTGTGTTTGGTCCGTGTCCTTGTAAGACCTGAAATTAGACAGTTTACTTACCTGTTATTTGTCCGTGATCTTGTTCTTGAAATTAAAGGAGCCAGCATTTGTAGGATACGGACCGAGTCCCCTATCCTGGCCATCGATGGAGCACCTACCCATTATGACACCCAGCTCTTTCTTCTGAGCCTCACGGTTTGTATCGTTATAATTGTGCATTATTCATATTTTGGTGTATGTGGCAACACCAGACCCAGGCTTAGTTTGCCTGTGACCCTTTCACAGGTATAGTGTTATCTCATTTTCATGAAGGACAATGTGCACTATTACACATACATGAAGGGACATTTACGATAAACATAAAAATTAGTTTATATATACATATATATATATATATATGTGTGTGTGTGTGTGTGTGTGTGTGTGTTACCTAACTACATAGTATAAGTTTTCTAGAAAAAGAAAGGAAAAAGACGATAGATTCCCAATCCCATGTTGATCTGATAAATTGACACCTAGTTATAAAACGCTTCTTGTGCCGGCGAGCAGTTTTAAAGGATGGATTCTTTTGTTTGTTAGGTTGCCAACCGACGAGGCAGGAGAAGGTCAATGTTAAGGCGTCCGAACACGGCCATTTTTTAACGTATTTTGGGTATTAATATTAAAAATTCCATAAATTGAAACTGCCTATTTTTTTTACAGATTTTGGGTAAACATATCGTATCTGACTGGCATTTAAGGAATGAATGAGAAATTAAATAAATAGCAAAAAAAAAATTAGAGAAAAAATGAAACGCTATTATTATTATTATTATTATTATCATTATTATTATCATTATTATTATTAATATTATTATTATTATTATTATTATCATTATTATCATTATTATTATCATTATTATTATCATTATTATTATCATTATTATTATCATTATTATTATAGCGTGCACAAAAGTAAAAAGAAAGGGTAAATCATTTACTGCCATTTTCAATGAATTTCTATTTAAAAAAACACAACGCACACAATTAAACATTCCTGTCTTGTTTATTTACAGATTAGTAATATTTTCAACGAGGAATAAATGTACATCAAGTCGAGAAAAATAAATAAACACTTCTCTATTGCAGATAAACTTCGGCACTGTCGTGTTATTAATATATGTGGATTATTATAACATTAGTGGGCCCGGCGTTTCAGTTTCGAGTTATCTCAGAGGTACTGCATCTTTTACTAATGACAAATGACTCCATATATTTTCCTTCAAGTTATTGATTAAATAGTAGAGTAGGCTAGACTCTCAAACATTGGTTGTGTAACTCACCTATGAGAAGGAAAACTCCGAAATAGTACTATTCTCTTTCTGCTAACCCCGGAATTGATACCAGTTGTCTTGGACTTCTCTTTGCTATTGGATTCAAACAATATCGGTTTAAAATAGGCGCGGTTGAAGATTGCGCAACCCTTTGTTTCTACTATAGATTCTTGATGCCAGAACCCGTACAGGGGGGGCGGGGGGGTATCAATTGTCTCTCGAGACTTAAGGGTGACTTTAAATTCTAAATAGTTCTTCTATTTCAGCCAAAAAATCAATATTTCAACAAAACCGTCATGCCAACTACCCGCACTCTCTCCTCTGCAGTTTGTTAAGGGCTCGTATTTCTTTATCGCCTTTGTCGCCTGTGGCTGATCGTTGTTTGGGAGTGTCCGCTTTCTGCGTGTCTCTTGTCCCACAAAATTGTGTGAAGGACATCGGCGGCGTTTTCGTTTGTCGACGGAACGCCGATGCTTGGCTTAAACACATCACGAGATGAAGAGATATCGAGTTCGGCGTGTATATACAGCGTTTCCTGTTTTTTTTCGTCTGCGAAAGCCTTTGTGTGTGTGCGCGTGCGCGCGCGCGTGTGTGTGGGGGTCACGTTGGACGGTTGAAAAATTGGCCGTGATTGGACCCGTCAGTATTCCACAGTAGAAATGCCTCGTGAAACTGGCGATAAACTATTCACCCTCGCAAAGGAGGACGCAGGATCGAACAGAACCATCATTTCGATCCACGGGTCGGGCTCTCAGCTAGCAACACCATGGGCCAGAATGGGCCAGGCAGGAACAAATGCTACACTTTCAATTATTTTTTGGTAACAAATAATAAAGAAACAAATACTATTTTTACAAATAAGGCACAAGTCAATCAAAATTGTTGGGAGTGGAGGGTCGTTGGTCAACTGCTGTCTATCTTACTCTTAACTATGCGCATTTTGACCCATTTGTCCAAGCACTCTTCTTTTTATTCTTTCACCATTTTACCATCACTTTCACTGCAGCAGTCACAACAATACTGTTGTTATATATATATATATATATATATATATATATATATATATATATATATATATATATATATATATATATATATATATATTGAGTATGAAAGGAAATAGTGAGTACTTAGTATGAAAGATCAAGAACGTGAGAGAGACTGAAAAGACGTGTTAACAATACGAAATAGTTTATTAGACTCCTGACTATACAAAGGTGTCTCCTCGGACAGGAGATTGCCTTATTGTCTCTGTATCAAAGGAAGTAAATGGGCGATGTTAGTTGGTCTTGTCTATGGTGATTCTTAATATGAACATCTTCCTTTTTTTTTCGAAGTGTTTATGTTTGTTCTTTTATGTATTTATTTTTTATCTGTATCTACAGCGGAGAATAATTCATCGTCCACATTATTTTGGAATATTGAATTCTGTAGTTGTGCTGTTTTTTTTGTTTTTTCATGCGCGTTTGTTCAATTTGGAAGTATATTTTCATACTCTATTTCTTCTGTAGTTGTGCTGTTTTTTATTTTTTCATGCGCGTTTGTTCAATTTGGAAGTATATTTTCATACTCTATTTCTTCTGTAGTTGTGCTGTTTTTTTATTTTTTCATGCGCGTTTGTTCAATTTAGAAGTATATTTTCATACTCTATTTCTTCTGTAGTTGTGCTGTTTTTTATTTTTTCATGCGCGTTTGTTCAATTTGGAAGTATATTTTCATACTCTATTTCTTCTGTAGTTGTGCTGTTTTTTATTTTTTCATGCACGTTTGTTCAATTTGGAAGTATATTTTCATACTCTATTTCTTCTGTAGTTGTGCTGTTTTTTGTGTTTTCATGTGCGTTTGTTCAATTTGGAAGTATATTTTCATACTCTATTTCTTCTGTAGTTGTGCTGTTTTTTTGTTTTTTCATGCGCGTCTGTTACAATTTGGAAGTATATTTTCATACTCTATTTCTTCTGTAGTTGTGCTGTTTTTTATTTTTTCATGCGCGTTTGTTCAATTTGGAAGTATATTTTCATACTCTATTTCTTCTGTAGTTGTGCTGTTTTTTATTTTTTCATGCACGTTTGTTCAATTTAGAAGTATATTTTCATACTCTATTTCTTCTGTAGTTGTGCTGTTTTTTATTTTTTCATGCACGTTTGTTCAATTTGGAAGTATATTTTCATACTCTATTTCTTCTGTAGTTGTGCTGTTTTTTTGTTTTTTCATGCGCGTTTGTTCAATTTGGAAGTATATTTTCATACTCTATTTCTTCTGTAGTTGTGCTGTTTTTTATTTTTTCATGCGCGTTTGTTCAATTTGGAAGTATATTTTCATACTCTATTTCTTCTGTAGTTGTGCTGTTTTTTTGTTTTTTCATGCGCGTCTGTTACAATTTGGAAGTATATTTTCATACTCTATTTCTTCTGTAGTTGTGCTGTTTTTTTATTTTTTCATGCGCGTTTGTTCAATTTGGAAGTATATTTTCATACTCTATTTCTTCTGTAGTTGTGCTGTTTTTTATTTTTTCATGCGCGTTTGTTCAATTTGGAAGTATATTTTCATACTCTATTTCTTCTGTAGTTGTGCTGTTTTTTATTTTTTCATGCGCGTTTGTTCAATTTGGAAGTATATTTTCATACTCTATTTCTTCTGTAGTTGTGCTGTTTTTTATTTTTTCATGCACGTTTGTTCAATTTGGAAGTATATTTTCATACTCTATTTCTTCTGTAGTTGTGCTGTTTTTTTGTTTTTTCATGCGCGTCTGTTCAATTTGGAAGTATATTTTCATACTCTATTTCTTCTGTAGTTGTGCTGTTTTTTATTTTTTCATGCGCGTTTGTTCAATTTGGAAGTATATTTTCATACTCTATTTCTTCTGTAGTTGTGCTGTTTTTTATTTTTTCATGCGCGTTTGTTCAATTTGGAAGTATATTTTCATACTCTATTTCTTCTGTAGTTGTGCTGTTTTTTTGTTTTTTCATGCGCGTTTGTTCAATTTGGAAGTATATTTTCATACTCTATTTCTTCTGTAGTTGTGCTGTTTTTTATTTTTTTCATGCGCGTTTGTTCAATTTGGAAGTATATTTTCATACTCTATTTCTTCTGTAGTTGTGCTGTTTTTTATTTTTTCATGCGCGTTTGTTCAATTTGGAAGTATATTTTGATACTCTATTTCTTCTGTAGTTGTGCTGTTTTTTATTTTTTCATGCGCGTTTGTTCAACTTGGAAGTATATTTTCATACTCTATTTCTTCTGTAGTTGTGCTGTTTTTTTTTTTTTTCATGCGCGTTTGTTCAATTTGGAAGTATATTTTCATACTCTATTTCTTCTGTAGTTGTGCTGTTTTTTTGTTTTTTCATGCGCGTCTGTTCAATTTGGAAGTATATTTTCATACTCTATTTCTTCTGTAGTTGTGCTGTTTTTTATTTTTTCATGCGCGTTTGTTCAATTTGGAAGTATATTTTCATACTCTTTTTCTTCTGTAGTTGTGCTGTTTTTTATTTTTTTCATGCGCGTTTGTTCAATTTGGAAGTATATTTTCATACTCTATTTCTTCTGTAGTTGTGCTGTTTTTTTGTTTTTTCATGCGCGTTTGTTCAATTTGGAAGTATATTTTCATACTCTATTTCTTCTGTTATGTGAACGTTTTCTTTTGTTTTCAGAAATTGTTGTCTATTTTGTGTTACTGTATTACCTTTTTCTGTTGCTACTAAGCATGGACGAGGTTGTTCTATTTTTTAATTATTTTACCCCTTCTAAAACAATTGTTATCGAACTTAATTTTAACCGTGTCGTGTGGTTCTGGGAGTTCTGTTAGAATTTTTAATTTTTTTCTGTTCATGTGGCCTGAGAACAATTTTGTTGTGTAGTATGTTTGGGAGATTTGTTCACAATGTTCTATTAATTATTTGATTTGCAGGGGATGGTGCACCATTTTTTAATTTAGTTGTGCGTAATGCTAAGAGCGCTAATTGAGGTTCTTTGACACTTTTGAATGTCTTTTTTAACGTCTTTTGTTTTTTTGTGTGTATATTTCTTTCGACTATGCCATTTGCTTGATGATAATGTGGATGTTTTCGTGTGATGAAAATGCCAATTTTTTGCAAATTTTTGGCAAAAGTTTATTTTATTCTATTGATTACGGCTTTTGACTGGCAATCGTTTATTTCCTGTAAATCAAAAAATCTTGTTGTATAGTCAATGATTGTGACATATGAATTTCCAGACAAGTGAAATATGGTTGTACCTACTTTAGTCCATTGCATGGTAGGTATTTCATGATTTATTAGTTGTTCGGCTGATTGTTGATTTTTGTAATCGATGCAATATGAGCATGCGTTAGTTATGTCTTTGATTTGAACGTTAATACCGGGCCGGTATATACCTTCCTTGGCTCGCTCTGTGCATTTTTCGATACCCTTGTGCCCGGTATGTATTTCCTGAACAGCTTCTCTACGTAATGACTTAAGTACAATGATTTTTTAACCTTTTAGAACGAGACCATTGACGACCGATATTTCATCACGAACAGAGATGAAAGGTTTAATGTGTATTGGTATTTTGTCTTTTGGGTGACATTCTGTTCTTGTATATGCGATGAGGGTCTGTAGTGATGAGCCGTCTGCAGTGGCTTCTTTATACTCGTTTAATTTAGTGTCGGTTATGGGGTAATTTTTTTATTGCTGCATGTATGTGCGATTTCATATCTTCGTCTGATAATTATGGAGTATTTTATTCAAGGTATGCAACAATTGATTCTTTACCAGGTATGTAGTTTATGTCAAAATCGTATCTTTGTAATGCTATAGTAGAAATCTTTGGATTCGGAGGACGGGGCATTTAGTGATCAATTATTTGAATATTTGCTTCAACGGTTTATGGTCGTAAACTGTTGAAATTTCTTGCATGCGAAGACTATACTGAAAGCTTCGCTCTCAATTGGACAGTAGTTTTGTTCCGATTGAGTTGTCGCACGAGATGTAAACGAAACAGGTAGTCATCTTTCGTTGTGTTTCTGCTTAAGTATGGCTTCAGGCCCATGCGTACTAGCATTTGTAGTTATTTTTACTGGTAGATCTGGATCATAAAATTGTAGCACTGGTTTTCTGGTAATCATTTCTTTTAGCTTTTTTATTGCTTCGATTTGAAGTTTGTCGAATGACCATAACGTGTCACTTTGTAGAAGCTGGCGTAATGGTGCTGTAACTTCGGAGTAGTTTGATAAAAAATTACTTATGTAATTTGTCATACCTAGGAATCTTTGTAATTCTTTTTTGCCTGTAGGTAGTGGCATGCGAATGACCGTTTCCACTTTGGTTGGATCCTGTTTTATCCCTTCGCTGGTTAATAAATGTCCAAGGTAGGTTATTTGTGATGCATTGAAGATACGCTTTGATTTATTTAACTTTAATCCGTGTTTTCGGATTCGTTCGAAAACTTGTTGTAGTCTATTTGTGTGTTCTTCTAAAGTGCTGGACCAGATTATAATATCATCCTGTAAATTTCTTACTCCTTCTATGCCTTCTATTATTTTTGCGATTTTTTTTTGGAAAACTTCACTGGCGCTGTGAATTCTATAGGGCAGTCGTGTAAAGCGATATTTTCCAAAAGATGTGTTGAACGTTAACAGGTGGGAGCTTTCTTCGTCAACTGGAATTTGCCAGTATCCATTAGATGCATCGAGTTTCGAGAAATATTTAGGATTATGCATTTGTGCAAAAATGTCCTCCGCTGTAGGGACTTTGAAATGTTGCCTTTTTATGGCATTGTTTAGATTCTTAGGGTCTAAACAGAGTCGGAGTTTTCTGTTGGCTTTTTCAACGATGACTAGGGAATTTACCCAGTCTGTAGGTTCACTAATGGGTCTTATGATTCCTAATTCTGTCATTGTTTTTAATTCTTTTTTTAGTTTTTTCTTTTATAGAAAAAGGAACCGATCTTGGTGGATGAATTACAGGAGTCATTTGTGGATTCACTGTGATATGATGTGTTATTGATAAAGTGCCGATTTCTTCGAAACAGTCTTCATATTTTTCTGTTATGTCGTTTCATGAGCTTCAGATCTGGTGCTGTCTTTGCATCTATAACTGCGTGCGAGCTTTGCAACAATAAATTTTATTTGTTTCGATACTTTTTGTATTTAACGACTGCTGCGCATTTTCCTAACACTTTTTTTTTGCAAATTGTTAATTTCTTTATTTTCTTTTTCGTCTCCTCAATTTTTTTAAATTCTTTATTTGTATTCTAGTTTGTATTGTTATTCAGATTCCCCCACACACACCTTCGTTTAATTCTTTTCGACTCTATTTCACACACCCCCCCCCCTCCGACACTACTGATTCGTGCGGTCTGATTCGGCGGGTCTCGCAGATGGGGATGTGGCGGTAAAGTTTAGCTTCGTGTCATCATATCATGACAGATATTACTTTCCTACTTAATCATCAGCGTATTTTAATAAAATGTTTTAATTTAAGTTAATCGTCCAGACTTGAAATACATATGATTTGATCTCTTTATTTTTCCCTCCCCTTCTTTTTGATGATTTACACTTACGTATGTTGTTCTTCCTTTCCCCCCTCTCTCTGCCTATGCTATTTCTTTTTTGACTGGTGAATATTTCTTTTTCTGTCATTTCCAATATGTAGTTGTCTCGTTAGCATTTTGAAGAGGCCAGGAGGTCGAAATAAATTATAGTGCTGACAACTACGATGTGTATGTGAATTTTTTTCTCTATATTTTATTCTTGCTCTTTTTTCAATATTGAGCTCTCATACTCGGATTTCTTACCGAAATTATTCACTTTAACACTATATATATATATATATATATATATATATATATATATATATATATATATATATATATATATATATATATATATATATATCACGGTAGTCTTAAGGGTAATATATTATTATTATTATTATTATTATTATTATTATTATTATTTATTTATTTATGTATATATTAGTGAAATTTAAGCTGAATTATTTCTACACTTGATTATTGGTGAAATGGTAGTTTGATCATGGAGAGCCATGAATATTATAAGTGTTCTGTTTTTAAATCTCAGAAACAGTTACATGGTAAACAGCTGATGATCCCCGTATTAATATTTCACGCTTAAGTTAAGGTCCCCTGTTTTTGTTTCACTGTTAGATACTTGAATCCCCTTTTTTATGAATTTTCCAACGAATGCTAAGTCTGCGATATCTTGGATTAGTTAGTTTCTCTGGGAATTTAAACTGCATTTTCCTTTTTTTTTTTTTTTTTCTTTTTTTTCTTTTGTTTAAAATGACACAAAGCTTCTTTAGACATATATATATATATATATATATATATATATATATATATATATATATATATATATATATATATATATATATATATATATATATATACTTCGTATGAAATATCAAGAACGTGAGAGACTGAAAAGACGTGCTAAAAATATGAAATACTTGATGAGACTCCTGACTATACAAAGATTTCTCTTCGGGCAGGAGGTTTCTCTATTGTCTCTGTATCAAGGGGATAATGGGCGACGTTAGTTGGCCTTGTCTATGGTGATGATTAACATAAACAAATACCACATTTACTCTGTGGACTACTCTACTTAAAATATTCCCAATGGTTTAAAATCAATTTTATTTACAAAAGATATTTACAATTACATTGGAAAAAAGTGAGACAATAAAAAATAAAGAAGAAATAACGAAACAAAATCAAATCAAAGACAGGTTAGTCAGGCTGTAGCGTGGCTCCTGATTTGGATAAAGTCGTAGACGACGGACGCGTCTTTGAAAGTGCCAAGAACCACGCTGAAAATTTAATATGGTTATGAAATGAAGACGGAGAAAATGGATAATACTCGGCATGTGATGAATGGTTGAAAATAGGTCACCATTTGTCAAGTGCTAAATTCCACAGCAAGGTGCTGTAAATCAAACAGAGAAAAACAGAGTTAACTAACAAAACATGTTTATATATTAGCAATTTTACAGTTTAGATGTCAAAGATATTTTGAGTGAGTAAATAGTTCGTTGGAAAAGTTTAAAGTTCTTTAGTTTGTAGAATGAGGAAAAGACACGAACGTCAGATGTGTGTTTGTTTCAAAGTTCCATTTTCTGTGTGCGTTGGATTAAGCGGAAATTGTGGAGAAAGTAGTCGTGCTTAAGGGATTTTCAGTTTGGCACATGTCGTGTTTCTCGGAGTGCACTTACGACCTTACTTGGCCGCCTGTGGTAGTAGTAGTAGTAGTAGTAGTAGTAGTAGTAGTAGTAGTAGTAGTAGATAATCAAACTTAGATGATACTAGTTTCTAAGGACACCGGTATGTTATTACCTTTGGTTAGACACACAAAAGTGGGCAGAGAGAGATTCGAGTTCACCACAGCTGGACGTAATTTCACGATGCTCCTAATACGAAGAAGTGTTCACCCTTACTTAGATCCGTAACTTACCGTGCTTGGTAGAGTTCCATCACAAGTCGTGAGTAATAACTATGTATATTTTATGTTCTTTTATGTTGCGTTAGATGTCATTTGTACTTGTCAAATTTAAATAGATGTGTAAAATTGTATTTGGTTGAATTTCCCCTTCTTCTTTATGCTCAATAGCATGACGTTTAGTATATAGATATGTGCTTTCTTACAGAATAACATATATAATTAATAACATTGTCATATCCACAGAGTCGAGACGCGTAGTTGCGTCGACCCAAAGAACTCTGAATTTTGGTTGTCGAGTTCGCTGTTTTATTAAATTTTAGTATGTCACATCGGCTCGTTAAGTTTATTGTTTAGAACGGGCGGAAGTCATTTCCATTGGTTTAAAATGTCGAGTTCACACATTCATGCGAATTTTTTTTGGGGGGGGGGGCGTGTCCACAGAGAATGCAGTTGATTTTAGTGAATCAGCCGTACAGAAGGAGGAATAAGTGAACAGGAAAGAAGATGAAATAGTAAGCCGAACGGACGGAGAAAGAAAGGGAGTAGCATATACAAGCTAGTAACTTCTTCACGTTCTCTCGTCTCGCATATCTATTTGATAATTTACAAGACCCTCTCAACTCTTTGTAAGTGTAGATGCAAACTATTTCCGGTTTGTTCAGAACCGAAAACAAGCAGGTCAATTTCTGAGTGGGAGTGGCACTTAAGTGGAAGCAAATGGAAATAGGGGTGAAGTTTGGCAGTTGGTGGTGTCCTTCTAAAATAAAATTAAAACATTTGAGGAGGCCGAGGGCAAAAATAAAAGTGAAGAGTCGACACCTTGGAGGATATCTGTTATCGAAAATTAAAAATGGACTCACTCACTCAACTCGCTACGAGGTTACTTTAACTGGGGTGGATTTAAAAATGGCCGAGAACCGGCAGATGCTACACTTCGATCGTTACGATAAGTGCTGAGCAACCAGCCTCCGTGCCCCTGCTAGGTGTTGATACGTATGCGTGTTCTCAAGTGGCGTAGTGCACCGTATTCCTTTGGGCGTCATCCGCTGGATTCTTATACAAAAAAGGGGGCGTTCGCTATTCAAAACAAAAATAAAAATAACAACGAAAACAAATCTACCATTGGGGAAATCAAACAGCCATAAAAAATGAGGCCCAGTTTTTAACTTTTAACCGTATTTTAGCTTTCTTCAGCGAAAAATGTCCACGTTTTGTTTTCGTTTTTTTTTCTTTTTTCGTTCCATTTTTTTGTTTATTGTTGTTTTATTTTTGTCTTTTCATAAAACATTCCAATGCGGGTTCAATTAATATTTATACAAAACCTAAGAGAGCAGTAAATGTAGACTCTATGGCCAAAGAGACAAAACGGAAAATCACATAAGTGAATGCAGCAAACCAGCCCTAAAAGAATACAAAAACAAACACGACTGCGTAGGAAAGGCAATCCATTGGGAACTGTGCAAATGCCTTCACTTTGAACACGCAGACAAATGGTACAAGCACAAACCGGAGACAGTGTTAGGAAATTAATATCACACATCCTTTGGGACATGGAGGTACAAACAGACAAATACATCCAAGCAAAAAAAAACTAAAAGTTAATAATAATTTTAAAAATATCAATCCGTGGATCTCGTCGCCCCAGCATTTCACGGAGTGAAGACCAAGAAAGCAGGAAAAAAAACGAAGCAAATACTTGCTAGAGAACTCAAAGGAATATGGAGCATGAAGAAAATCACCATAATACCAATAATTGTAGGAGCACTAGGAACAGTCCTAAAAATTCTGTAAAAAAGACAAGGAGAAATTGGAATAAAAGGGAAGATTGAAGCCATGCAACGGACGTCAATGATGAAAACAGCAGAAATATTAAGGAAAATCCTTAAATGCGAAAACTAAGCAATAAACTCTTAGCAGCCATAGATAAATGGAAATAGAAAACTATTCACAGACATATGGCGGTACCACCAGCATCAGCTGATACCACACAAAATTGTTGTGAACGGTTAAGAGGATGGAAAAGCCGAGGAAGGAGAGCACCAACAAGACCTCCACTGGAAGGTTGCGAGAGTACTGCAATCTTGGGGAGGCTTGTTCTCACTGAAATGACAGCAAGAAATCAATGGTAAATAGCTGGTTTGCAGCAGTTATCGAAAGAGGCGATGGGTGCTGAAAATCTGCGGAGACTTGTTGTCACTCAAACTCCTAAAAACACCACATATTATTATGAGTGAGCAATAATTGACAATGATTCGTGTGAAAACTCTTCGTAGGTAAATAATCTATTACTTACGGAGATTTTGTATCTGTCTGTCCGACGTCGAAATTTACTCTTACTCTCTTTTTTAATGCTCAATTCAGTTTACTATACTATTTCAAACCAATGTACTATATTTCACTGCTCAATTCAGTTTACTATACTATTTCAAACCAATGTACTATATTTCACTGCTCAATTCAGTTTACTATGCTATTTCAAACCAATGTACTATATTTCACTGCTCAATTCAGTTTACTATACTATTTCAAACCAATGTACTATATTTCACTGCTCAATTCAGTTTACTATACTATTTCAAACCAATGTACTATATTTCACTTCTCAATTCAGTTTACTATACTATTTCGAACCAATGTACTATATTTCACTGCTCAATTCAGTTTACTATACTATTTCAAACCAATGTACTATATTTCACTGCTCAATTCAGTTTACTATACTATTTCAAACCAATGTACTATATTTCACTGCTCAATTCAGTTTACTATACTATTTCAAACCAATGTAATATATTTCACTGCTCAATTAAGTTTACTATACTATTTCAAACCAATGTACTATATTTCACTGCTCAATTCAGTTTACTATACTATTTCAAACCAATGTACTATATTTCACTGCTCAATTCAGTTTACTATACTATTTCAAACCAATGTACTATATTTCACTGCTCAATTCAGTTTACTATACTATTTCAAACCAATGTACTATATTTCACTGCTCAATTCAGTTTACTATACTATTTCAAACCAATGTACTATATTTCACTGCTCAATTCAGTTTACTATACTATTTCGAACCAATGTACTATATTTCACTGCTCAATTCAGTTTACTATACTATTTCAAACCAATGTACTATATTTCACTGCTCAATTCAGTTTACTATACTATTTCAAACCAATGTACTATATTTCACTGCTCAATTCAGTTAAATATACTATTTCAAACCAATGTACTATATTTCACTGCTCAATTCAGTTTACTATACTATTTCAAACCAATGTACTATATTTCACTGCTCAATTCAGTTTACTATACTATTTCGAACCAATGTACTATATTTCACTGCTCAATTCAGTTTACTATACTATTTCAAACCAATGTACTATATTTCACAGCTCAATTCAGTTTACTATACTATTTCAAACCAATGTACTATATTTCACTGCTCAATTCAGTGTACTATACTATTTCAAACAAATATACTATATTTCACTGCTCAATTCAGTTTACTATACTATTTCCACCCAATATACTATATTTCACTGCTCAATTCAGTTTACTATACTATTTCAAACCAATGTACTATATTTCACTGCTCAATTCAGTTTACTATACTATTTCAAACCAATGTACTATATTTCACTGCTCAATTCAGTTTACTATACTATTTCAAACATATATACAATATATCACTGCTCAATTCTGTTTACTATACTATGTCAGACCAATATACTATATTTCACTGCGCAATTCAGTTTACTATACTATTTTAAACCAATATACTATATTTCACTGCTTAATTCAGTTTACTATACTATTTCAAACCAATGTACTATATTTCACTGCTCAATTCAGTTTACAATACTATTTCAAACCAATATACTATATTTCGCTGCTCAATTCAGTTTACTATACTATTTCAAACCAATATACTATATTTCACTGCTCAATTCAGTTTACTATACTATTTCAAACCAATATACTATATTTCACTGCTCAATTCAGTTTACTATACTATTTCAAACCAATATACTATATTTCACTGCTCAATTCAGTTTACTATACTATTTCAAACCAATGTACTATATTTCACTGCTCAATTCAAGGGGCGGGGGATAGTGTAGTATCTGTTCTGTTATCATGATCCCATCTTTCCAGGCATTACTTTCTCCTATTTGGGGGGAAAGTGTAGTGTTGTATATATTCTGGAGTCATGATAGGACGATTTATCGGAATCTGTAATCGGAAATATCGGAACTTTTTGAGTTATCGGAATCGGAAAGATTTGAGGCTAATTTCCAATTCCAAAGACGATTCTTTTAATTTGAAATTTTTTTCCAGTAACTTAATTTTAACTTTCTGTTGCTAAAGATGAAATGCTAAGGATTTATAGATTTCAAACTACTAATAAAACTAAAATTTATAGATCATAATAACATCTAAATAGGATTTCAATTCATTTTACTTGTGTAAACAAATGAAATGGTATACATTCGTTAGGTTTAGTTAAAATAGCTGGTGAGAAGAACACTCTAACCCCTTTTCTGGTGTTCTTTTTATGAAACAGATTGTCCGTGAGTGTATCTCTTTTGTCAGCTCATAACGGGATTTACTCGCCTTTTGTTGAATACGTTCTTCTTTTATAAGCCCGAAATTTTATTTAAAGAAAAAATCAATTGACACATGTTAGTGTAATCTTTATCTTTTAATTTTTTGTTAATTAAACCATAAATTATAAATTGAATAAAAATCATAATAAAAATGATGTAAAAAAAAACATCAAATATAAATTAGTCTAAAAAACTTATTTTTGCAAAAACCTCGAATTTTAATGCTTTTAGATGCACAAATTAAAGTTTTTATGGTGCATATTTTCGTATATTCAAGAGAATAAAATTCTGCAGTGTTTGGTGTGTTAGTAATTAGATGCTCGAACACAACACCTAAAATCAACTACTTTACCCAATATATGGTGGTAATAAGATACTCGGATACAACACCTAAAATCAACTACTTTACCCTAAATGTAGTTGTAATTAGATGCTCAAACACAACACCTAAAATCGACTACTTCCCCCTAAATGTGGTAGTAATAAGATGCTCGAACACAACACCTAAAATCAACTCCTTTACCCTAAATGTAGTGGAAATTAAAGTCTCGAACACAACACCTAAAATCAACTCCTTCACTCTAAATGTAGTGGTAATTAGATGCTCGAACGCAACACCTAAAATCACCTACTTTACCCTAAATGTGGTGGCAATTAAAGGCTCGAACACAACACCTAAAATCAACTACTTTACCCTAAATGTAGTGGTAATTAAAGTCTCGAACACAACACCTAAAATCAACTACTTTACCCTAAATGTAGTGGTAATTAGATGCTCGAACACAACACCTTAAATCAACTACTTTACCCTAAATGTGGTGGTAATTAGATGCTCGAACACAACACCTAAAATCAACTACTTTACCCTAAATGTGGTGGTAATTAGATGCTCGAATACAACACCTAAAATCAACTACTTTACCCTAAATATGGTGGTTATTAAATACTCAAACACAACACCTAAAATCAACTACTTTACCCTAAATATGGTGGTAATTAAATACTCAAACACAACACCTAAAATCAACTACTTTACCCTAAATGTGGTGGTAATTAGATGCTCGAATACAACACCTAAAATCAACTACTTTACCCTAAATATGGTGGTTATTAAATACTCAAACACAACACCTAAAATCAACTACTTTACCCTAAATGTAGTGGTAATTAAAGTCTCGAACACAACACCTAAAATCAACTACTTTACCCTAAATGTGGTGGTAATTAGATGCTCAAACACAACAACTAAAATCAACTACTTTACCCTAAATGTAGTGGTAATTAGATGCTCGAATACAACACCTAAAATCAACTACTTTACCCTAAATATGGTGGTTATTAAATACTCAAACACAACACCTAAAATCAACTACTTTACCCTAAATGTAGTGGTAATTAAAGTCTCGAACACAACACCTAAAATCAACTACTTTACCCTAAATATGGTGGTAATTAGATGCTCAAACACAACACCTAAAATCAACTACTTTACCCTAAATGTAGTGGTAATTAGATGCTCGAACACAACACCTAAAATCAACTACTTTACCCTAAATGTGGTGGTAATTAGATGCTCAAACACAACAACTAAAATCAACTACTTTACCCTAAATGTAGTGGTAATTAGATGCTCGAATACAACACCTAAAATCAACTACTTTACCCTAAATATGGTGGTTATTAAATACTCAAACACAACACCTAAAATCAACTACTTTACCCTAAATGTAGTGGTAATTAAAGTCTCGAACACAACACCTAAAATCAACTACTTTACCCTAAATATGGTGGTAATTAGATGCTCAAACACAACACCTAAAATCAACTACTTTACCCTAAATGTAGTGGTAATTAGATGCTCGAACACAACACCTAAAATCAACTACTTTACCCTAAATGTGGTGGTAATTAGATGCTCGAATACAACACCTAAAATCAACTACTTTACCCTAAATATGGTGGTTATTAAATACTCAAACACAACACCTACAATCAACTACTTTACCCTAAATATGGTGGTAATTAAATACTCAAACACAACACCTAAAATCAACTACTTTACCCTAAATATGGTGGTAATTAGATGCTCAAACACAACACCTAAAATCAACTACTTTACCCTAAATGTAGTGGTAATTAAATACTCGAACACAACACCTAAAATCTACTACTTTACTCTAAATATTGTGGTAATTAGATGCTCAAACACAACAACTAAAATCAACTACTTTACCCTAAATGTAGTGGTAATTAGATGCTCGAACACAACACCTAAAATCAACTACTTTACCCTAAATATGGTGGTTATTAAATACTCAAACACAACACCTAAAATCTACAACTTTACCCTAAATATGGTGGTAATTAGATGCTCCAACACAACACCTACAATCAACTACTTTACCCTAAATGTGGTGGTAATTAGATGCTCGAATACAACACCTAAAATCAACTACTTTACCCTAAATATGGTGGTTATTAAATACTCAAACACAACACCTAAAATCTACAACTTTACCCTAAATATGGTGGTAATTAGATGCTCCAACACAACACCTACAATCAACTACTTTATCCAAAATGTGGTGGTAATTAGATGCTCAAACACAAAACTTTAAAATCAACTACTTTACCCTAAATGTGGTGGTAATTAGATGCTCAAACACAACACCTAAAATCAACTACTTTACCCTAAATGTGGTGGTAATTAGATGCTCGAACACAACACCTAAAATCAACTCCTTTACGCTTAATTTGGTAGTAATTAAAGGTTCGGACACAACACCTAAAATCAACTCTTTTACCCTAAATGTGGTAGTAATTAAAGGTTCGGACACAACACCTAAAATCAACTCTTTTACCCTAAATGTGGTAGTAATTAAAGGCTCGAACACAACATATAAAATCAACTCCTTTACCCTAAATGTGGTAGTAATTAAAGGCTCGAACACAACACCTAAAATCAACTCTTTTACTTTAAATGTGGTAGTAATTAAAGGCTCGAACACAACACCTAAAATCAACTCCTTTACTTTTAATGTGGTAGTAATTAAAGGCTCGAACACAACATATAAAATTAACTCCTTTACCCTAAATGTGGTAGTACTTAAAGGCTCGAACACAACACCTAAAATCAACTTCTTTACCCTAACTTTGGTGGTAATTAAATGCTCGAACACAACACCTAAAATAAACTCCTTTACCCTAAATGTGGTAGTAATTAAAGGCTCGAACACAACATATAAAATCAACTCCTTTACCCTATATGTGGTAGTACTTAAAGGCTCGAACACAACACCTAAAATCAACTTCTTTACCCTAACTTTGGTGGTAATTAAATGCTCGAACACAACACCTAAAATAAACTCCTTTACCCTAAATGTGGTAGCAATTAAAGGCTCGAACACAACACCTAAAATCAACTCCTTTACCCTAAATGTAGTAGTAATTAAATGCTTGATCACAACTACTAAAATAAACTCCTTTACCCTAAATGTGGTAGCAATTAAAGGCTCGAACACAACATCTAATATCAACTACTTTACCCTAAATGAGGATTTAATTAAAGGCTCGAACACAACACCTGAAATCAACTCCTTTACCCTAAATGTGGTAGTAATTAAAGGCTCGAACACAACACGTAAAATCAACTCCTTCACGCTAAATGTGGGTGTAATTAGATTCTCAAACAGAACACTTAAAATCAACAAATTTACCCTAAATGTGCTTTACATTTGTTAGGTTCGAGGGTCGTGTTCCCCCGATTATAAACGTGTTCGGTAAATCCAGCAATTGTTGCATGCAAAGACAGAGTAATAATTAACAAACAAGATGAGGCAGTTCAAATAAGGTTTATTGCACGTGTGTGTACATGGAATGATTAAGTGTGTTGGTGTATCCATGTGTGTCGATGGAAAAACAGTTCTTGAAAAGGTATAAGAAGAAATGAATCGGGCGTGGGTAAAGTCTTTGAAAGCCGTACACAAAGAAAATGGGTTGAGAACTCTTACCGTTGTTTGACCACGTGTTGACGGAAGAAACGTGTATTGGTAGTTGTTATGCCGAGACCAGTTCAAGAGAAAAGAGTGAGACGAAACGCTAGTGTATTAGCGTCGTTCTGTTGAGGCCAATTGACCAGAAGAGAAGAGTGAAACGGAACGCTAGTGTCAGCGTCGTTCTGTCGAGGCCAATTGAGTAGGAAAAAGTGAGTGAAACGGAGCGCTGGTGCCAGCGTTGTTCTGCCGAGGCTGGTTGGTGAAGAAGAGAGAGAGATGCGGAGCGCTAGTGTCAGCGTCGGTCTGTCGAAACCTGTTGACAAGAGAAGAGGGAATTTCCGTTTGCACCTGGTTTTATAGTCCGAAGGGCAGATAACTCTGGTATCGCTTTCCAGCGCCACCTGTTGGTGAAAAAGCGACACCTAACGGCCAACCGGAGTTGTTATGTTTTGAAAGGAGGAGGTAACTGCTACACATTAAAACCCACGTTTTTCTTGGGTTGTTTAAGGTGTTTACGGTCGTCGTTTTAACAAATTAATCCAAAACTTTTCGTTTTTTTGGTTATTTAAGGCGAAAAAAAGTTAATAAAAATAAAATTTCCCATGCTTAAACGCATGGGAAATTTTATTTTTATTAACTTTTTTTCGCTTTAAATTACCAAAAAACGAAAAGTTCGATATAGATTTTAATGTTAATATGTTTTATATTGAGGAAATGGTGTCTTTTTTATTACTGTGATTTTGTAGAACCTCTTTTATACAAAATATGCCAATATTTTTTACGATTTTTCTTATTTATAGCAGTCTAAAGTTAATGATAGAAAATATTAAAAAGTTGGCTTCCATTATAAATCGAATTCTTATTTATTCAAGTGTCCAATTGTAGAAGTGACCGGTGAAGTGTATCGACAACATATTTGATAAAATTCTAAGTCTTAATTGTATTTCTTGTTCTGTAATAAAATTCTAATTTATTTTGATGTGTTGTAACTTAAATTCAATGTTGCATGAGCAAACTATTTTGCATCGGTCTACGTGAGATTGTAATTCGGCTTGACAATTATCTAATCATCGCCTCTTAAACATTTTATTCATTTCATCTCAGAATGTTACATTTTGCTTCTTTTTCAGCAAACAAGACATTTTGCCTTTGGCAGCATTACAGACATTCTTGTTCAAGTTTATCAGTCATATAATCTATTTTTGTATTTGCATGTTCTTTCCATTGTATTCTCATGTTTTGCTACTACCAATAATAGTTTTTCTTGTATTATCAGCTAAAAGCCGAGGCAGGCAGTCATGTAGCAGTTGCATTGACGAACTATTTTGTATCGGTCTACGTGACTGGCAGTGAGATTGTAATTCGGCTTAACAATTATGTAATCATCGCCTCTTCACCGCGTGGGCTAATAACACTCGTACGTGTAACGGGATTCATACGCGATGAATTGTTTTTGCGCAAACACGAGCCGACATGAATGTTCAGTTCCAGCCTGTCTCTCAAACAGACAACACGTATATCCTGCGTTCTTCACATGGGCCAGTGGTAGATGAGTCGAGGAACTCCAGGGTAATATTATTTCGTCTAACCGACATGAATCAGTCCAGTGTACTATCTTCATTTTGTTCATGTGTTCCCGTTCATATCTATTTAGTCGTGGAGCCATTATTTATTTTGTTGAAAAATGGTGATCCCTTTATGCTTATGTGACATTTTATTTCAGTCAGATTCGCCCAGACGTATTACTCTCCCAAGTAAGTTCGTCATTCTGATTTTCTTCCTGTTTTAAACCACAAACCCAAAACAGGTTCAATCTAATTAGAATTGGCAGTCCCGACGGGATATGAACACATCAACCCCACTAAAATCGGTAAGTCCGAATTGCGCAACCTTCTTTTAAAAAAAAAAGAAAGAAAAAGTCAGAGTTTTCTTCTCCAAGGCAATCTATGAATCTCTCCACGGAAGTTATAGTTTAAGGATTTAAAAACTACTATGAAAAACAAAACATTCCATTTATACCAAGGATTTACGATTACGGTGAGTACATTTTTACATGAGTGTTCTTATTCCTGACATGTTAATTCATTACATTTCGTTCGGATTTTTTTGTCAGAGATTTTTAGCATGTTAGCATTTAGAGGTAGAGAAATGATAAGGAATTGCGATTAAATCTTGTTGATTTAGTAGCAAAATACATTTGCAATCTATATATTAATATTATTATCTATATATTAATATGCTAAGGTGTACGTACGTGTGTCACGCTCCTAAAGAAATTTAATAAATAAACAACAAATAAATTGGACGGGGAGACTTGGAATCGAAACCGTAACATCTAGCTGAAAAGCGGTGACTTTACCACTGAGCTAACTAAATGAATTTGTTAAATAAATCAAAATAAACTTAATTAAACCATTAACTGACCCCGCTCGCTACTGTCGCTTCAGCGTGGAAGGAGGATGTCACTGTGGAAGGAGGAGAAGACGACGTTGAGAGAGGAGATCGAGTCATTATTTATTTAGTAAACTAAACAGTTTATGCACTTTTTCTTCGGTTAAACATTTGAACGACGAGAGAAACAGAGAGAGACAGACAGAAAATTGAAATATTTTCATTTTACAATGCAACATTATCAAAAACAAAGGTAACTTCTATGAATTTCTGTGCTTCAAATACTGTCGCTTCAGCGTGGAAGGAGGGTGAGACAAAGTTATGAGAGTAGAGTCATTATTAGTGAACTAAACAGTTTATGCACTTTCTGTTCAGTGAAATATTTGAACGATGAGAGAGAGAGAACTGTGAAATACTTTTTCAACGCAACATTATCAAAAACAAAGGTAAGTTCTATGAATTTCTGTGCTTCAAATACCTCTACATATATAAAAAAAAGTCCAATATCTGTTCTTGAAATATATTTTTAGAATATTTACGAATAAAACTAATGTTTGGAATACAATGAATACTACGAGCTGTGCCAACGCGAACGCTGGCAGACGATAACTTCAAACGTTAAAACCATTTATTTCCTTTCTTTTGGTTGGAGAGACAGCCAGTATTATTTTTTTGTTGTTGTTTTTTAACTCACATTAAGCAATGTTTGTTTGTTTTTCTGTGAAACACAGAGAGCGCATACGAAAGAAAGAGAGAATGTGTGTGTTCGTAAGAGAGTGATAGAGAGAGAAAATAGAGAGAGAATAAATGTAATTGAAAAGTTAAAACGCAAGAAAAACAAATAAATAAATCGCAAAAAGTAAAAAAAAAATGTAACAAAAACGAAAGGGGGCATAATAATGCAAGCTTAACTTACTAACACACAGAGGGTGCTTTGTTACATTGGGACCCGCGCTAACTTTGACCCCGTCGTTAAGGTTAGGGTCAGTGGGGGGTAGGGTTAGCTATAATGTTCAGGGTCATTGGGGGTTAGGGTTAAAGTTAGGGTTAGGGTCAAAGTTAGCCCGGGTCCCAATGTAACAAAGTACCAAATAGAGACGTAAAAATAAGACAAGGGCAATGATATTGTACAGTTAACATCTGAGAAATTAATTTTTTTTTTTTCAAATATTTATTTAGTTATTTTGTCAAATTCGTCAATCAAAAATGGCGTTCGCTTATTTTAGGTGAGGTGGTCGCTAATTTCAGACTTTATAAAAGGCTAAAGTGTCCGATTACAGTAGAGGATCTCTTTACATTAGCGACAAACCCGAGGTGTATGGGGAGGGCGCCACTCTTTTCTCAGGATTGCTTCATTGTCCTTGATCCTGACTTTATAATACTGAGAGTTTTAGCAAAGTTTTTTTAGTCTTTGCTATGACTCAACCGAGGATAGAACTCTGGTATCCCGTTCCATTAGCGGAAACGCTTACCAAATGGACCGGTTTCAGGCTAACGATATTTATTTATTATTTTTTTTAATATTTAAAATTTCTTCTTCTTCTTCTTCTTCTTCTTATTATTATTATTATTATTATTATTATTATTATTATTATTATTATTACTATTATTATTATTATTATTCATATATTAATACGATAAAGTGTGTGTTATTTATTTTGTATGTAACGATCTAACACTCCTATATAAGAAGATTTAGTATTTACTTTTGCCCCTGAAAACGGGGGGGTTATGGAGAGGGAAGGGAGTGTGCGAGTTAGAGGGGTGTCGCGACTGATGGTGACTGCTGAAGAGACAGCTTTTGCCCCGGCAACCGAGTAATATAAATAAATATATATACTCTCATCCCGTCACGCAAAATTTTGGTGAGTAAAATATGTGCATATTTCTAGCCATCGGATAATATTATTAACAGTAAATTATACAGATTGATGTAGAAAACACTGTGGAATTTCCACAGGGTCCCGCTAGTTACTATTAATTTACGATTGAATTAAGATTTGTTGCGATTTTTTAAATTGTAATAATAATAACGTATTTTGTCTGTCTTCCACTTTCCCGCTCAATTTTTAAATAATTACCACGTGGCATTCACTTTTCTTTCGTGGATGATTTCAGGATTTCTCCTAATGTATCGGAGTTGATCGCTTTTAAATAACTATAATTCTATGTCATTTTTATGGTGTAAACTTATGTTGTTAGGATTAACGCATCAACGTGTTTTCACATATTTTTACCAAATATGTATTGCGTCTTCAAATTGGTTATTTTTGACTGTCCGCGTGCTGCATTACGCGCGCCATTTTTCGTAATTCGACAAATACAGTATTTTTTTCTAATACTAATTTGACTCATTCCTTCTTGCCTTGTCTCAATACGTGGTATTTTCCATTGACGTTATTTTTGCCGTCTATTGTAAGCTAGGGTACTATATTTTCATATATTTTCCAGGTTTCTTTCCTTACATCATTCCTTCGTAGGAAGAATCTGTTCTTTTAAAATTAGAGTCTTGGTGGTCAAGTTCCAATCGAGCGCTTATACAGGATATCCACAAGCCATTGATTCGGTTTCATTTTTACGACTGCTTATTAGCAATTCAAAGTCCTTTCTCTTCTGTTTTACAATGAGCTTCAATTCAATCCCGTGTCCGTGTGTAGTTTGCACAAACTAAGGCACAGTTCGCTGCTCACGAGATAGCGTCGGAATCGAAACCGCTGAATATACTACTCAGTGCATTTCCTGCGTCACTGACAGCTACGGTGAATGAGTAATCCCTACGAGATCGTTAAACAGGGTTCTTCGTCGCACTTCTATTTCTGTTGAGCGTCGTTTTCAAACATTGATAAACGATGAAATGAAATGAAGATCGTTTCTCAACACAGTTACTTCGACGTTTGCGAGAATTGGCTGAAGATGCCTCGGCAGACAGCGGATTGTTAAGACAATTATTCCTATTGGCTGAAGATGCCTCGGCAGACAGCGGATTGTTAAGACAATTATTCCTATTGGCTGAAGATGCCTCGGCAGACAGCGGATTGTTAAGACAATTATTCCTATTTCGTTTGTGTGGTTAGCAAAGTTACCCCAGCCAGGAATGGATCCAGAAAGTGTGGTTTGAGTTGTCCCCCTTTGCAAATTGGCTGTTTGGAGAATTTGAAAGCTAGATGGCTCTGGTTGACAGTCAATTTGCATAGGTGGGGCAAAAAGTAGTATATAAACGGTACTCTTTTCATTGAGCTGGAGAGCGGTAGAGAGAGCAGAGTGAGGCTGAAAGAGGAGACTGAAGTACAAAGAATTGGACGTTGAAAAAGATTAACCACTGTGGTTTGACACCAGATTTTTTTTATATATTTGTCTTCACGGATTGACCACAGTTTGCCAGCTACCGTACAGGCCATTCTCGCACCAATGGTGGAGACCGGTACGGTTGAACAACTCGCTTCCTTAGCTGACAAAGTTATAGGTTATACTGGAAGGACACCCTTTGCGGCGAATGCTAACTCGGTGACAGACATCTCGGCAGTGTCTGCAAAACCAACGCACTGACCCGACTTATACAGCCATGCAAAAGACTATCGACAATCTTACTAGAGGGCTCGAGACATTAAGGTTATCTAGGCATATATCGTCTGGGCGTCGACAGCGGCGTAGTTCTCCTTCGCCTGCACAGTATCATAGGAATTCTCGTATATATTGCATGTATCACAGACGCTTCGGCAATTTGGCCTGCCGATGTTACAAGCCATGTGCGTACATCCCCCGGGACCAGGAAAACAAGAGAAGTGGGAGATGAGCACGACACTTTCTCCCCATAAGCTTCCCATCGGTCGTGCGTTCTGCGTCAAATATTTTATTGTTCAGTATTATTTGTTAGTCAACACCGGAGCTGCATGTAGCATATGGCTTCTAAGCTTTTTTCAAAGAAAACCCTAACCCTACTTCAACGGTTGTTCTTCAAGCCGTAAACCGTTCTCCAATACCAACGTTTGGTCAAGTTGTACGATCCTTGGACTTGCAGAGATTTCACGTGGGTCTTTATCACTGCTGACGTCCCCACCCCTATATTAGGTGTTGATTTCTTGCACCACTTTGACTTGATGGTGGGCATGCGTGGACATAGACTGATAGATTATATCACTAACCTATCATTATCTGGTAGAAAAGCTTCCGAACAGCTTACTAGTCCTGTATTTTTTTAGCTCCTGGTGCACCCTACGAGATCGTTAAACAAGAGGTTCTTCGTCGTACTTCTATTTCTGCCTTATTATTTATTGTTGAAGTCACTTTCCTGAGCTAACGAACTTGAATTTTGAAATAGACAAACTTGCTCATTCTACTATGCATTTCATTGAAACAACCGCTGCCCCTATCTTCGCATGTCCTCGTCGCCTCTCTCTGGAGAAGTTAAAGGTAGCCAGGCATGAATATAATCACATGCTTCAGCTAGAGAATATTCGAACCTCTTAGCCATTGGGCATCCCCTTTACATATGGTTCCGAAGCGTTCTGAGGACTGGCGCCTTACACGAGATTTCCGTTACTGAACTTTACTACTGTTCTCGATCGTTACCCTATCCCATATATTCAAGATTTCGCTTCATCCTTGCACGGTTGTAATGTATTTTTAAAGTTGGGTCTTGTTATGGCTTACCACCAAATACCGGTTAATCCTGTTGATATTCCTAAAACTGCTGTTACTACTCCTTTCGGTGTTTTTGAATTTTTGATAATGCCATTCGGCTTACGTAATTTTTCAACGTTTTATGGATGAGGTGGTCCGTGACTTAGATTTCGTGTATAGACGACATTCTTATAGCTAACTCCTCACCGGAGGAACATTTAAAACATCTCCGCATTCTTTTTGAACGTTTGCAACGTTATCATGTTGGGATAAACCCTGTTGAATGTACTTTTGGTACCACAAGTCTTGTTTTCTTGGGACATGTAATAAACTCGGAAGGTATCTCACTCCTTCCTGAAAAAGTCAAAGTTCTGCTCGATCTACATCCTCCAACTTCACTACATCAATTACAACATTTACTTAGATTATTGAACTATTACAGATATTATATTCCACATTGTGCTGACATACTCACGCCTCTGACGGATCTTTTGAAGAATAGAAAAAAGAAGGATGAATCCATTTCACTTGATAACTGCCAGTGTAACGCCTTTAATCAGGTGAAGAAAAAGCTTGCAGATACATCATTGCTATCACATCACATACTTGACGCTGAATTTTCTGTAGTCGTTGATGCTTTCAGTTCAGCTGTTGGTGCAGTCTTACAGTAATATCATCAACAGCAGATTCAACTCTTGTCATATTTTTCTCGGAGATTGACTCCTACTGAAAGTCGTTACAGTACTTTCTGATGTGATCTTTTTGCTATTTACTTAGCTATTAAACATTTTCGCCACACGTTGGAAGGTCGGTATTTTGCCATTTACAATGATCAGCTTCCACTTACGTTACGTGCTAAGCCGGACAAGTATTCTCTTCGTGAATCAAGACATGATGATGATGACTGCGTCGATCTCGTCGTCTCGTCCAACTCCCACGTTGAAACTGTTTATATCAGCGAGTGATCACTGAGTGAACAGCAATCGCTTGGCTATGTGAGGGCGAAAGATAATTCAAAGCAGAACAAAAGGAAAAGAACAATGTTCAACAACTCGGTCGGGGTTTTTGTATGGAAGAGTAATTATTAACACAAATAAAAAAGATTTGATTTTACATTGTATTAATGTCTACCGTACTTGTAAAAGTTGGTTGCTCTGAGTTATCTCGTTGGATCTGTTTGTGTGTGTGTAAATTCGTTTACAAGTGGTGGTTTAGTCGCAAATTAACTGGCCAAGAAAACGATGGTGGGGATCGTCCGGTTTCCTATTCGTCGTCGCACGCCTTCATCGGCACGCGACCTCGGGCGCGTCAGATCCTAACGACGTCTCTACTCGTTCTGTTCTCTCGTGGTTCTGTTCTGTCGTACGTCAAAACGCACAGTCTCTTATTGAAGATGTCTATCGTCACACACCCCTTCCTCTGCTATATTTCTCTCTGCGTCTCTTCCTCTCTCATGGGGTGGGGACGGGCGTCTCCTCCCCTGTCTCTAAAATAAATGGAATTCCCTTTCTGGCCTAGCGTTATCATAAAGCAATTACCTTTTCATTCTCGCTGTGTGGACCGAAGGCTCTCTGCCGTAATTAATGATGACAGGCCTAAATGATTATATGTTAAGTTAAGGCAGACCCTCCGAAATTTCCAACCCAAAGCGTATCACTCATTCAAACAACTATACGTCTTTGTTGACATTTATTAGAATTAACGCTAAGATCATGTATTTTTCTAAATCTTTAACTTAACATCTGGACACTCTCTTCTTTTGTGTGGTGGATCGGTATTGACTTCCAAACACGACTCTGCCAGACAGACCGGCGCCTCTTTCCGCTGTATGAATAAGCTCGTTTCCACGTCGAATATATACTAGTTTTATATTTCCACTTCGTCTCTACGCAGGGCCTAGCATCATCACCAAGATGCATACTAGCGTGTAACCAGTGTACCCTATCCCCATGGGGCCCCGGACACTTTGTCACAGCAGGGCTGATTTTTCTTCCTTACGCGGATTGGCTCACAACATTGCCTGAGTTAACTGATATAGCATCTTCAGATACATCCCAATCATTCCTTCCCACTCACGTTTTCACTACACGTTCTGATAGACATGTCCATTGGCCTAAAAAAATTGTAAAACCTTATATATCTGAACATTTCCTAAAGTAATTAACTACCACTTCTACAATGTTGCACCTGCATGTGTAAAATATTCTTTTTGAATGAACCTTGTTCAATTTTGAAAACATTTGTAATTTTTTCACTTTTCAGCAAATGAACATTTGCATTTTGCAATAGCAGAACATTTTTCACCTTTGAACAAATGAACATTTTTTCTCTTTTTACATAAAATTCTTACATTTTTGCTTCTTTTTCAGCAAACAAGACATTTTGCCTTTGGCAGCATAACAAAGACATTGTTGTTCAAATTTATCAGTCATATAATCTATTTTTGCATTTTCATGTTCTTTCCATTATTTTCTCATGTTTTGCTACTATCAATAATAGTTTTTCTTGTATTATCAGCTAAAAGCCGAAGCAGGCGGTCATGTAGCAGTTGCATGGGCGAACTATTTTGCATCGGTCTACGTGACCGGCAGCGAGATTGTAATTCGGCTTAATAATTATGTAATCATCGCCTCTTCACCGCGTGGGCTAATAACACTCCTACGTGTAACGAGATTCATACGCGATGAATTGTTTTTGCGCAAACACGAGCCGACATGAATGTTCAGTTCCAGCCTGTCTCTCAAACAGACAACACGTATATCCTGTGCTCTCTACGTGGGCCAGCGGTAGATGAGTCGAGGAACTCTAGGATAATATTATTTCGTCTAACCGACGTGAATCAGCCCATTGTACTATCTTCATTTTGTTCCTGTGATCTCGTGAATAAAAATGTATATCTATTTAGTTGTGGAGCCATTATTTATTTTGTGAAAGAATGGTGATTCCTTATTGCTTATGTAACATTTCTATTTCAGTCAGATTCGTCCAGACGTATTACTCTTCTAAGTAAGTTTGTCATTCTGATTTTCTTCCTGATTTAAACCACAAACTCAAAACAGGTTCCATCCAACATAATTTTTATCGCTTACAGCCAAAATTGTTTTGTACCGTGGCTCATGGTTAGGATGGGGTATTGATGACAGTCGATCTTTGGAAAAACACCAAGACCCACGCTGACAATTTAATTTTAGGTGGCGAATGAAAAAAATAGGCAAAAATGCATGTTATGAATGATTAAGGATGGTTCACCATTTAGAAAGTGCTAAATCCCATAACAAGGTGTTATGAATTAAAGAGAAGAAAAAATATTGAAACGAATGACAAAAGACAATAGTAGCATTTACTAAAAATAACCTTTAGCGTAAACATTCACATTAACAAAAACAATTTATTTTGGGATAATAAAACTTGAGTTCGTTACATGAGTGAAATGTTCACTAAAAAGTTCCGTGTTTGTATGAGTGTGGGTGTATGTGCGAGCGTGGAAGTTTCGTGTGTCTCTTGGTGGCAATTGTAATGTGTGTGCGTGGTTTTTGGACGAGAGTTCTTTGTTCATGGTAGGAATTACCTACTTTTTTACTTGCGCCTCCCCCCTCTTCGATCGAGCCGAGGAGAGGGGGGGACAACAACTATCCCCTGTGTGTTGTCTGGAACGCGCAAGAGAACAGAGAGCGATCGCGACTTGTAGCTTCCTTTTATAAGACGTCAAATCTCTCGTGGTCAAGCTGGCGTGTCGTATTTTGATTGGCCGAATTTTTCGGCCAGTGTCTTTAACGACATCTCCTCTTCTCTTTTGTAAGAGATAAAGAAAGTGTATCAATCAAAGCCGAGAAAGAAAATGAGTTGAAATAAACTTTTGCTTTTTTGATATCCGTTCGGCACTTGAATATCTTGGCTGAAAGTTCTGGTTGTGTCCATCGGCTTTCCCAATTCCTTCTTGTTCCGTGCTTTTATTTTCAAATAGCTTCAGATCGCCAATATACATGAGGTGGTTTGGAAAGAACAAAAAGGAAAGATAACAAAAATGTGAACTCAGTTTACAGAATTTTTATTTTTTATGATGCTAAAAACGTTTTTGCTTTTCAGTGAAAAGTATTTTTTTAGTAGGAACAGGAAATTTTCAATGTTTATTCATTTCATGCAAAGATACAATATAGTACAAGAACTTAAAAAGCTTATTCTGTATATATAGTCCTACAGAGTTTTGGGGCCAATATACTCGCCGACCATTACGTGTAGTAGTGACATAAGTATCTTTTGGAGGTGTATGCAATTTTACAAGAGTTGGTTGATGCAAAGTATATATAGGGTGAATATGGATCTATTGTGTTATAACGTCTAAAAAGGCTCGTTTTACCCTATCAATCGATGCTGTCTCTTTTTTCACTAATATTTAGTGTGAACAGTTTTTTCAGTATGTGTAAGCACGCGATAAGGACCGGTATAAGGTGGAGTGAGAGGGGCTTCTAAAGCATCCTTTCGTAGGAAAACATGAGTCCATGACTAAATGTCTTTCGGGACCAAAATTGTCTGCTGCCGAGGGTTCATAGGTTGTTGTTGTTATTATTATTATTATTATTATTATTATTATTATTATTATTATTATTATTATTATTATTATTATTATTAAAATAAGATGTGTTGCCGTTAAAGCTATTGGGGTTAGCATGCATCTGACCTGGCAAACGAGTTTAGTTGAAGAGTACCCGAGATCCCCCTTGATAGCTGCACAACAGCCAAGAAGGGCAATAGGTATGTACTCGCTCCATCGCTGCTTATCCGGATAAGCACGCAACACGGTTTTCAATTGGCGATGGAAGCGTTCTCTCATCCCGTTTGAAGCTGGTTGATAGATAGACGTACAGATCAGCTTAATCCCTAAAAGCCTGGAAGAGATGGGATTACAACTGTCCACCACAGTCGGTGGTAATACTTGTTGGAACTCACTAAGGTGATATCTAACCCAATATTAGGCCTGCACTACAGATTCAGCTGAAATATCGTTTAGGGGAATGGCATCAAGCCACCGTGTGAAGCGGTCTATACAAGTCAGGAGATAGGTCATTCCCTGACTGACCGGCCAGGGTCCAACTAGATCAATAAGAATGCAGCTAAACCGAGCGTCCTAATGTTTCAAGTGGTGCGCAAGTATGTTTGTGCACTTTTGACTCTGGCAGGATATGCAGGAGCGTGTCGCACCTCATATTCGGTCAGTAAAATCTAGCCAAAATCAACTTCAATGAGACTTTGAGTCCGGGGTGTACCATATTGTGAAGGGTATCAAAGTCAACCCGACGATAAGTTATTCGAACAAAAGGGCGGGGTGAATCTGTTGAGGATCATAGATGATCTGCGTGTCCGAAATGTGAATTTTCCAGTTGCAAATTCAGATGGCAACAGATTCAAAGTTTGCCGAAGCATTTTGTTCACCATAGATTCTGTTTCCAATAGGATATCTTTGATAAATTGGGAAACAAAATCCAAGTGGCGAGTTTCGCGAGCAGAATATTTGTCCGGCTTAGCACGTAGTGCGTATGTAAGCGGACGGTGATCAGTGTAGATCACAAATTGATGGCCCGCGAATGAATGCTGAAAGTGTTTCACTGCGAGGTACATAGCCATAGGTTCACGGCCAAACGTGCTGTAACATTGTTCTGCCGGTTTCCGCTGTCTCGAAAAATATGCGAGAGATTGAATTTTTTCTTGGTGCTGCTATTGTAACACTGCACCTACAACAGTGCGCGATGCGTCAACGACCAGTGAAAACTGAGAACCGGGAACACGATGCACAAGTAAGCATGTATTTGTAAGTTCTTCCTTCACTTTGTTAAAAGCTTTCAGCTGATTATCATTCAGCGAAATATGCTCATTTTTCTTTTTCCTGTTACGTAACAGGTTGGAAAATGACGACAGGAGATCCGCACAGTGTGGAATAAAGCGTCTGTAATAATTAAGCAGACCGAGGAAGTGCTTAAGTTGGCGAAGTGAAGTGGGTGGTTGAAGGTCTTGTAGAGCCTTCACATTTTCAGGTAAGGGAGATATATCTTCAGAGCTAATTATGTGACCTAAGAAACCGAGTGAGGGAGCACTGAAAGCATATTTACCAGGATTTATCCTCACCTGGTATTGCTGAAATCGTTTGAACACGAAGCGGAGATAAGTGACACGAGAATATCGTCTATGTAGTTATAGACAAAGTCAAGATCTCGCACTACTTCATCTATGAAACGTTGGAAGGTACTAACTGCGTTTCGCAAACCGAAATGCATAGTAAGGAATTCGAACGCTCCAAATAAAGTTGTTACCGCAGTTTTGGGTATTTCGGTCAGATTCTAGTGGGATATGATGGTAAGCCTTAACCAAATCCTGTTTTGAGAAGGTCTTACAACCGTGCAGAGACAAAGCGAAATCCTTTATATGTAGAATAACCAGGTACTGTTATGGCGTTCAGTCGTCGATAGTACCCAGTCGAACACCAATCTCGCACTTCTGTGGCAAATGCAAAGGTGGGGGGGGTAGCATGAACTGAACGAAGAGCGTATAATTCCTAGCTGCAACATATTGTTGAACTCTGCCCTCGCTGCTTTTAATATCTCTGCAAGGAGTGAAAACACAGGAGCACCAGTGGTCTCACTATGATCTTTTATTGAGTGAGTATATTTGTTCACAATAAAATTCAGGTTTGTCAACTTTGGGAAGGGGTATAGTAATGTTTGGTATTGGTCATCGAAAGCAGCAATGAACACTAACGAGCTGATAGATGAGACGGTGGATTTCAAACCCGGGACGGAAAGTACGCATTAGCATCGATCAGCTGGCGCGTCTGCATATATCCACGGAAAGGTTAAAGTAGTGCTGGAAGTCCGGGCCCAGAATGGGGTAAGGCAAATCAGCGACAGTGAAAATCCACGTAATTCCAAGTTGAAGGAACGAAACATTTGACCGTACGTGCAAATAGAATAGTGAGTTACGGCTTGCAGTTAAATGGATGACACTGGCGGCTTCTCAGTGAGAGGTTTCAGAAGTAAGATACTACAAGAGTCCGTAATAAAAACTGAACAGGATCTACAAGCCTCAATTCTTGACTATACTGTGCAAGGCTTCTGTGGCTGATGCCCATAGCCCACTCAAGAACGCTAATTACTTTGTGATAATAGTTGATATCACCTTTAACAACCGACCCAAAACCGAAGCACCGTTACTCAAAATGACAATATACTTCCAACAGACTGATTGAGAATACATCAGCGATCACATCAGAGACGCCATGTGAAGTAAACCTTTTTCTTTCCCTGCAGAACAGTACGCAAATGAGGTAACAGAATGGGTCAACGTAGGCATAGTAGTGTATTTCTTAACACGAAAATTCTATAGCAAGCCCCACTTTCCCAGATGGTTCATTTCGTCCTGTGCAGCTGTTATTACGCATAGTGGCAAGCACTGATTAAACCACCAAAAGTCAGCTACAAATAGGCTAAAATTTATAGCATCAACAAACTATTGTAAGCGTGTAATAGCTGCAACTAAAAGTAGGCATACTGAGATAATAATAAAACGCATTAAGTCGCAGAAATTAGCAACTCGCGATTTCTGGAAAATCTAAAATAGTTTGGTGAACAATGGACGGTCAACAATTTCCCCACTATTTAACCACCATAATATGGCGTGCACAGCAACGGATAAGGCTTAACTGCTTGCCCAGCGGTTCGCCTTAAACTTCGCCTTGGACTCCACAAACAACTCCCTCCCAAATTTCCCACTACGAAGAGACACCACACTTGATGATTTGATCATCACCCCCTCCCATGTCCTATATATCATAAACAAAAACTTGACACCTCCAAAGCGTGTGTACCTGATCTTAATTCTGCTGTCCTCTCCAAACTCTATAACAAATGCCTTGCCGAATCTTACTTCCTTGGTAGATGGATGGTTGCCTCTGTGATACCAATTTTCAAGAATTCTGGTGAAAGTATAGCCCATCAATCCCTTCCTGCTTTTCGCTAAAATCTTTGAATCGTTAATCAATCTAGCGATAGTCAATCACCTCGAAAATGCTAAACTCCTTTCTGACCAACAGTATGGATTAAGGCATTCCTGTTCTACTGCAGATATCCGAACCGTCATCTATGAACGCATATACCATACACTGGATAAGACAGGCCGGTGACGCTTGATATATCCAAAGCTTTTGGCAAGGTATCACATTAAGTTCTTCTCCTGAAATTACTTGTACGATATTGCTAGACGAATATGTGATATAATCAGATCCTTTTTAGCTAAAAGAAAGATCCAGGTCGTTCTCGATGACTGTACGTCTAAACAACATAACATTAATGCGGGTATACCCCACTAGTCGATCCTTGGATTTTTATTATTCCTGATTTTCATAAACTACTTCTATGATGTAATTGTGTCCGAAATGGGTATATTTGCTGATGACACCACGCCCCATTCTCTACATGTGGGCAAATTGAATGCCCACATCTCAAAGGCAATGACTTAGAAAATGACCTCTATTCTGCAGTGGAATGGGGTCCAAAAATGGATGGTTACATTTAATGCTACTGAGAAAAAGCTCCTTTCTTTTATCAACTATAAGAAACCTTTCCAACCACCGATTGCCATGGTTGATAGCACTCCACCTGAGAGTCTAACATTCAATCTCATCAGTTTCATATTTACAGGTAACATGAATTGGAATAAATACATAGAAGATACTGTCGAGTCTGCTGCAAAGAAGTGGGCTCCCATTCCTCTCACACCTGCTAGTATTCTATATCTTTACAAAGCCACTATTCGCCCATGCATGGAGTATTGTTGCCACATGTGAGCTGGTGCACCAACCACTAGTCTCTTCCTCTTAGACAGTGTCCAAAAAAGAGTATCTAAACTAATGGGTTCGCATTGTCTACCAAGATCCAGCTCCTGTCTCATTTCCGCAATGTTGCATCTCGATGATTGTTTTACAAGTACTTCCACGTAATGTGCTCCGACGAACTTGCTGCACTTGTGCCTCCTCAACGTAAATATCCCCTACACTCCCAACAATCAACAAAATCCCACCCCTTCATTGTAGAGGTCTCCAAATGTCAGAAAGCTTTCTACTCTAATAACTTCTTTTCTCGAACCGCTTGCCTTTAGAATTTCTTTCGTGTTTCTTGTTTCCCCGACTGTACTAACATTCATAAATTTAAATGTAATGTGAACAAATATCTTGCTGCACAACTCCCAATTTAGGTTGCCCCTATAAATCTGGCCCCTAATCCACAGTAGGCCCTTACGTCTCAATTGCAATGTTCTTTGTTTGGGCCGAATAAAAGTAAATAAAAAAGCTTTGTTGTTATGAGTAATCTGATAATCTTTCAAATGTGCTACCGATACCTGGATCCCTATGTCTCCGTGTGTCTCCATGTGTCTCCGTATGTCTCCGAGTGTCTCTGTGCGAGTGTAAGTAAATATCTGAATTAAAGAATATACTTATTTTAATCAAATAATATCTCAGAGAGAACAGGTTTATTCATTAAAGAAATGTGAAATTAAACATTTGCTATTGTTCTCCTCCCACTTCCCAAGTTTCTCATCGGCATGACTGTGTCAATGTGATATTGACTTTGTATTATTTGCTATATTTATAAAAAATAATCCTCAAAACCGGTTTTCATATGATGATCCCTAAAACCGAAACCGGTTTGCCAAAACTGATTTCAATGTTTGTAGTTTCCGCTTTACGTGAAACATCACTCTGTTGTTTTCCTTTGAAGAGATATGATTGGAATTGCAGTCAATCAGTCTTTAGCTAGATCCTAAACTCATCATGAAAACTCAATGTCAAAACTCATTCTTCCTCTCCTCCCCCTTCTCCTCTCGTTCTCTCATCAGCTTTTTTCTCTTAAGTGCTTCATCAATTAAATCCTATTTTAGTTACTCAAATTGGTTTTAAGTGAAATAGTACGTAGTCCATTTTAGTTGCATTTGCTTCGCTCCCTCTCTCTCCCCTTTTCTCTCTATCCCCCTCTCTCTTTCTCTCTCTCTCTCAACTTCTTCCTCTCTATATCTATGCATGTCACATATTCAAAAAATTTAGCCATTTATACTCGAGAGTAACACACACACATGTATGTATATCCTCCACAGATAGACTGTTCCATTGTATCACAGCTCTTGGGTGCGGCTAGGCTCGTACCCATCCTAAACCAGGGATCGAACCTGCAACTATCTAATTGATAGTCAGCAGCTCTCATCACTGAGCTACGGAGCAGGCACTCGTAAATAATATTTACAATGTCTTTATCTAACATTGACTGCCACATTTACAGTACTCAGTTTGTTTATTTACAAAGAACTGTGCATTACGCTAAGAAGCCGCAGGCAATATCATTTAACAACAGTGCTCAACCCGAGAAGAGGAGCTAATTTGTAAAACAAAGTTTTTATTATACAAACATAATTCGGTGACATATTGAAACATGTTTTAATCACAGTTCTAATAAGCTTGGTATCCTTAGGCCATCATGCCTGTCCTTTATGATTTAATTTTGTTGAATGAAGAAAATTCTATCCGTAAAGGTCACGTGACTAAATTCAAAATATTTTTAGATTTTACTTCCTGTTAGATTTCTATTTCTCTTAATCGTCTTTAAAATTTCAATCTCAAACGCCGTCAAATCGAGATTAAATCAGTTAACATGAACCCCTTACTGTCTGGGCTTCTAGACTAATATGCGTCAGTCTAAAACAGACGTTGCACGGCTGACACGCTAACGCGGTGTGGAAAGGTAACATTATCATTGTCTAACTAAATTAGCAACCGCACACAAAGTATACACATCTTTCTATAGGCAAATACGCGCACACATCACATTTACACAGAGATACCCAATCCGTGAGTTTTAACATAAAATAAGTTGAGAATAATTATTTCAGAATAATATTTCCCGGAAACATATATCGCTTAGTAGAGTAAATGATGATGATGATGATGATGATGATGATGATGATGATGATGATGATGATGATGATGATGATGATGATGATGATGATGATGATGATGATGGTGGAGGTGGTAGTGATGATGATGATGATGATGATGATGATGATGATGATGATGATGATGATGATGATGATGATGATGATGATGATGATGAATGTGTTACAAAACACGTTCGAATCGACGACACCTCGTTGCCAACACTTCCCACAAAATCATAATACGAAATCATACGAGAATCCCTCGGAAGCGCCGACCAAGGCTCGTCCCACAAAATTGATCCAAAGTTCTTAATATCTTTTAAACAACGGCACGAAAATGAGATTTGTTGCATTACGCACATGAAAATTAAAGTATCTTCTAATAATACGAAAACAATACGAAAGTTTATGAAAAGTCTAGAAGCGTTTTCAAGCTTTTTAACACATTTCTTTAAGACATTTTAGGCCTTTAAACTGCCAGTCCTTTTAAACATTACTTCGTTAAAACATTTTACTTATTAAAACACTGTTCTCTTTATTACACAGTTCGTTAAGCACATTATTTAGGTTCTTTTTCTGTTAAAACATCTTTTCTTTCCAAACATTTTTCTCATTAAACACATTTTTCTTTATAATATTGTTCTTTTTTTTACACAATCGTTAAGCACGTTTTACTTAAAACATTTTTCTCGCTAAAACATTTTCACAGTTTATCTCTTCAGTCTCTCAAATTAGATTCAAATTAAACATAGTTCTTTTTAACATATCAAATTAAGCATGGTGCACTTTTCTTTTCTATTTTAGTTCTTTCAGTTTGTTTTTTTAGATTAGAACCAAAAAATGTGCAACACCTTACATTTTTTTCGTAGTCTGGTTGTGATCGCCGTCTATGCCGTCGGTTTCGTTGTGTCTCTGGCCGTGATCGATGCTGGTGGTCTTTGATCTGTGGTCTTTATAGACAGGCAAGAGACAACGCGGAGACAATTTTGCCTCAGAAGAGATTCGATTCTTTTATTCTACGTCTTCTTGGTTGTGGAAAGGCTTAATCCATTCGTTCGTTCGATTCTCATTCATACCTCTGGTGGGGTGCGACGATGCATGGAGATCTTTGCTGGATCTCTTCGAGATCCAGCCATTACGATGAGCGACTACATCTTCGACGTTAACGCTATCACTTCCAAAAGCGTTCTGTTTCAAAAACTCTCGTTTCTCACGAAGGAGTGACGTCACAGATACACACGTGCGACAGTCATGCAAAAGCATTTCCTTCACTTATGTTTTCTGACCTTTGTAACTTTGTTATGGTCTTTCAAAAACATGATTGACTCATAACGGTCCTCTTCGGTGCATGTCAGTTCGACCCGCACTCATTGTCTTCATTTGACCCCAGCCATAATTTACACTAGTTTATTTACTCGTATCTAACGATATAGGGCCACATCTATAATATAACAAATGTAATAATAATAATAATAATAATAATAATAATAATAATAATAATAATAATAATAATAATAATAATAATTTAACAAAATATTACATTCAGAAACTAATTTGATTTTTTAATATTTGAAGCTATCTATATTAAAATTAAATCGCAGCAATCAACAATAAATACGAAACTAGTAAAAAAATATTTTTAAATGTTTAACGTATATGCAATTTATTCCTGCACGCGAATTCTGTCGCTTTCCCGGTACATAAATTGTAAAGCTCCTACCTTGAGCTGACACGAGTTTGCTGTTGATTTCCAACGTACTAACATACAACGTTCTCGATTGTTTCTTGTTCTGAAATTATTTCAGCTTTCTATTCATTGTTTTTGTTACCTGAAGATTATTCGACGAAGAATCGAAAGTACTCGTGATAAATATTGAATATTTATTAATCTTTTTGATTTTGAAACTAAAAGATTGTTCGAAAAATTGAAAAAAATAAAAATAATTCTGTTGTGTTAAACAATGTTTGCATAATATATATATATATATATATATATATATATATATATATATTATACAAACATTGTTTAACACACACACACATATATATATATATATGTTAGCGACGTTGGATTGTGGTTGAAAAATACTTGTAATCCAGGGTTTCGAATCGTGTGACCAGTAGTGAATAGTCATATTTCTATGCTGATGAGTCTTGATTGAAAAGAGACGAAACGTTTACGTCCATAGATAAATAAACAATAACAAATATTTTATATTTGAAGCTCCTCGTAAATAAGTAGAGCACTGTAAATGGTAGTACTAACACAGCGTGACGTCACTTGCTTTATATGCATCATTCCTTCACTTATAGAAGTTGAGTGTCTGTATGTCTCGCTGCTTTTGAATGTGTTAAAATTATCATTGTTTATAAGCTGTTCAGAATTGACCTATCGGTTAGCGACGTTGGATTGGGCTTGAAAAATACTTGTAATCCAGGGTTTCGAATCGTGTGACCGGTAGTGAATAGTCATACTTCTATGCTGATGAGTCTTGATTGAAAAGAGACAAAACGTATACGTCCATAGATAAATAAACATTAACAAATACTTTATATATATATATATATATATATATATATATATATATATAAATATATATATATTATGCAAACATTGTTTAACACAAGAATTTTTTTTTTAATTTTTCGAACAGTCTGTTAGTTTCAAAATCAAATTATTAATTATTATTATTATTATTGCTATCATTATTATTATTACTATTATTATTAATATTATTAGTATTATTGCTACCACTATTTGTATTATTATCAATAATATTCTTATCATATTTACAACTATTATGATTAACATTATTCCTATTTTCTTTGTTATTATTATTATTATTATTTATCAATATCATTACTTTTTACTTCTGCGCTATTACCGCTATTATTATTATTAGTAGTAGTAGTAGTAGTAGTCGTAATAGTAGTAGTAGTTTTTTTCTTACTATTATTATAACTATTATTGTTTTTAGTGGCAGTAGTGGCAATATAACGATTATTATTATTAATAATATTATTACTATTATCATTGTTATTGTTACTAAGTTTTTACTACTATTATTATTATTATGGATAGGAGCAGTGGCAGTCTTACCATTACTACTGTTGTCATTATTATTATTATGATTAGTAGTAGTAGTAGTAGTAGTAGTAATAGTAGTAGTAGTAGTAGTAGTAGTAGTAGTAGTAGTAGTAGTTTTTCTACTATTATTATAATTATTATTGTTTGTAGTAACAGTAGTGACAATATAACCATTTTTATTATTATTATCATTGTTATTGTTACTAAGTTTTTACTACTATTATTATTATTATTATTATTGTTGTTGTTGTTGTTGTTTGGGTAGTATTATTGCAATACCCGTTCTTTCGGGGGGGGGGGTAGCATCAAACAAAATACAACGATAGAGATAAGGGCGTGCTCGAGAAACTCTGTTTCTTTATTCTATATAATTAAATATGTTTTGTTAGCAAAAGTCCTTTGGCATCATTGTTCTTTCCCTTGTCTTACGAAGAAACCTCTTTCTTTACCTTGACGGCGGTTGATTTTCGAATCTACCCAACGTAGGTTATTTTCACGAAAACCAGACAGAGTGATTTACCTTCCAACCTAGAGGGAAACACGACAATACGTTCTGTAGCAGTCTGCTCCCGGAATCTAGGAAAGGCTTGTGGTCCCCACGCCAGTTGTTTACGCCAGTTCGGCCGTGGTGGGGGTACCTCTCTTCGGGTTGACCCACGACAAGTTTTTTTCTATATACTCCCAACTTGATTTCTATTACGTAAGCGCCCCTTCTTCCTTCGTTTAAAACCGCCGTTTTAATTTCTGACTTTGCCCTCCGGGTGCCTTCTTCTTCTGGCCTCATGCACCTGACTCTTTTTAAAGGTTACTGAGTCGTTTTTTTACGACGTCATACGTCGACCTCACACACCTGGGCTCGTTTAAAGGTCACCGATTCATTTCCGTTGTTCTTTTATGCCTAATTGACAATCTATCTAGTTTTCGGTTTTTCTTCATTATTGCAAAGTCATGCTCTTAGCCTCCCTGTGATGTTTTATGCGTTATTACTCAACATTATTTTACAGTATTACCATTAGTACTGTTGTCATTATTACTATTATTATTATCATTATTATTATTATTATTATTATTATTATTATTATTATTATTATTATTATTATTATTATTATTATTATTACTATTATTACCACTTATTGTGTAAACTAAATAAATTTATTGATAAATTTATTAATAAATTTATTAATTAATTAATAACAATTAGATAAATTTAAAAAACTAAAAACACAGTAAAAAACTAAGAATAAAAACAAACAAAATCAGAGTCCAATGTGTTAACAACCCCCACCCCCACCCCACACACAGACTTCCACTACTACCATCATTTCGACCCAAATTGTTGCGTAAATGAAATATCATTGAAATTACATGTTTATTCACGGTTGTTTGTGCGCAAAACGGTCGTCAAGTTAAACTGAATTGTTTTAAATTTCGGTGAAGAAACATTGAAAAAAGAATAAAAACTTAGTCATTTGAATTTAACATATCATTGTTTACTTATATATGCTCTGTTGTTAAATGTTAACATTCATCGAGCTTTTACATTGAATGGTTTTGGTCAATTAATATATTAATATATATATATATATATATATATATATATATATATATATATATATATATATATATATATTAGCTGACTTTGTCGGCTCGCTATCACTTCTCAGAGTTGGCTACGTGAAACATTAATTTATAATAATAGATACTTCATTCATAACTTTATGTGAACCTGAAACAAAACCTTTCTCATTTATTCATATAGATAGATACATATTAAATATAGAGAGATACATATTAAATATAGAGAGATACACATTAAATATAGATAGATACATATTAAATATAGATAGATACACATTGAATTTTTGGTAATTTCGATACAAATATATTTATCTTTTAAATGTGAATGTAAAGAAAGGGAAAAAAGAAGAAATCGATTTGCTTTTTCACTTGCAACTTAGAAATAGATCGCAACTTCTTGAAAATCAAGTCGATTCTTTCTAAAAAAAGGGAACATTTTCACCAAAATACTAAATATTTTGCTAGAAAATAAAAAAACATATTCATATTAGTTAACCTTGTGACTGATTTTATTTATCTACCTTCCACAAGGTAAGATGTGACACAAGGTCGGGAAAGTGAGATTAGATAAGCCAGCGCTCGAGAGGTGAGAACTCTGGCCATTTAAAAATTGCCTGGGCAGCCCCGTCGGCATTCCCGGTAGGGGCGCCTCAGACAGTAAGCAATAAACTTACTCCTCCCCAAAGAGGGGAGGCAAAGCCTGGGAGGGTGCACCTCCGAGAACTGCACAGGACCAGCAACCCCCAATAGACCGGCGTAAATCCAGACCCAAAGGCCCGGACGATACCGGTTTATTAGGTGGGGTAAAAATTGTGACTGATATCGCATATAAATAAGCAGTATATAACAGATTTAGATTAATTTGAAATAGGGCTTTTGACTTTACAGTTAATCCGAGAAAAGGGCCCAACTTTCGCATATATATATATATATATATATATATATATATATATATATATATATATATATATATATAATTAACTTGTTACCAATATCCAGGGGGTATGAATCCGAAGGAAGTTGAAACCGGGTTTATGAGAGTGCTCAATGAAAATTCAGAGCAAAATATATTATTTGTTGATGATTTTATTCCATTAATTGCGACAAAACATATTCTGTTTCGTTAACACTTGCAAATAGCGTCAACTTCATCAGGCTATAATGGAATCAAATGGCATAGATTCTAAATTCACCTCAACAAGAAATTGAAGATGCATTAGGGGGGAGGGGGACAGAGATGGAGCTCTGCCTATAACGGGGACATGAGAAGGGAGGGGGAGACCCCAACAAGTCATGTTTCAAAAAATTGCGTGGGAGGTTCTCTCGTGTCTGGGCCAACGTGACCTCAATTCCATAATAATAATAATAATAATAATAATAATAATAATAATAATAATAATAATAATAATAATAATAATTATCACCATCATTACTGTTGTAGACCCGTGCTAGGGGTCACAAAGATAACAACCACAAATTGTGACAGGTTAAAATATACAATGTATTTATTCATAGCAATACAGTAACGCCACTAAAGGTGGTAGGAGATGACCGGATTCCTACCATGCGGTAAAACATGAATAGGAATGTCCTCTGTTTGAGTCTTTGCAACCATGGTATTTATTATAGATGGTTGCTTCCATTAGTTCTTCAATAGGGGTGATTTGTACCCCACAACACCCCCCTCCCGAGCTTTTCATTCCCCTGGAATGATCGTATAGCTCTTTTTCCTGGGATTGATCTCTATGGGATCGATCCTTTTTCTTTTTCGTGAAGACCGGCGTTGTTCGGCTGCTTGTGGTGTTACCAGGTCGAACGTGTCATATATATGGTCCATTACTTCTTGTTCAACAGGAGGTTGTCTGTCGTCATCAGTGACACGTTTCCGAATTTGGTTCAAATGCTTCTTGTGAGTGAATTTTGGACCTTCGATTATGTAAACCATCCGCCCGATCCTGTGCTTGACCTTTCCTAGTTCCCACATCATACTATTATTTTTATGTACCTGGAAAAATACCTTTTCCCCAGGTAAATACATCTTTTTAGGAACTGTAGTATTCGGCGGTTTTACCTGTTTAGGCAAAAGTTTCTCGAAGACCGGCCTAATTTTCCTCGCAAACATTAACTCTGCCGGCGACATCTTTGATGGAGCGCTTTCATTTGGCGTAATTCGGTACACCTGTAAAAACTGTTGTAACGCCTTTCCTGAGGGCGTTCCTTTAGCTTTTTTCAGGACTCTTTTTAGCGTGTCCACGAACCTCTCTGCCTGATCGTTCGATCGAGGATGATAGGTTGGCGTTGTTATGTGGTTGACCTGGAAATCCTCGCAGAAACTTTTAAAATCTGCTGACGTGAATTGCGTGCCATTGTCCAACACCAAACAATCGACCACACCAAACCTAGCATACAATTCGTGAAGAGCACTGATTGTAAAATCCGTCGTTGGACTCTTGCATCTAAATACCTCAGGCCATTTTGAAAAGCTATCAACAACTATTAAGTAATAGTTTCCCTCCAATGGACCTGCAAAGTCCACGTGTATCCTTGACCATGGATGGTCAGCTTTAGGCCACGGGCTAAATTGTATTGGGGGCGCTTTTGCAGCCAATGCGCATCCCTTACACGACTTTACCATGTCTTCAATATCAGTGTCCATGCTCTTCCAGTAAACGTAGGACCTCATGAGGCTCTTCATTCTAGTAGCCCCAGGGTGCCCTGTATGAAAATCCTTTAAAAAAAGTTTCCTCAGCGTGGCTGGGATTACCACCCTTTCTCGGTGCAACAGTACCTCATTGCACATAGAATAAACTTCCGCCGCCGATTCATCTGATTGCATTTTTTGTTTCGTTTCTTTGATGAAACTATCTTCTTCAGCCTCCCTTATTATATCTTTCAAAGTCACTGGTAATTCCCTGATCGTATTGCACAGTATTTGTGTATAGTCCTTTTCACTTTGTAGTGACGCTATTACTGTGTCCTCCAGCGGTTCCCTTGATTTCGGGATTAATCGCGACAATCCGTCAGCGTGACCTAACTTCGCAGATGCAAGAAATTCCATACTGAAATCGTAATTTAGCAGGATGGTCGCCCATCTTTGCAGTCTGTTGGCTGAGTAAGTTGGTATCCCTTTTTTTGAACCGAAAATGGTTATAAGCGGCTTGTGATCAGTTTGTAGTTTGAATTTTCGACCATGTAAAAAACGGTGGAATTTTGTAAATCCGAATATGATCCCCAGTGCTTCCTTCTCAATTTGGGAATAATTCTTCTCGGCTGGCAGTAAGGTTCTCGACGCATGGGCGATCGGTTTAGTGGACCCATCTGGCATTTTATGTAGAATGCATACCCCTATTCCATAAGCACTTGCGTCGGTTGCGACAATAATCTCTTGTTCTGGATTGAAATGAATCAGAAATAAATCTGATGTTAGTACATCTTTTAACTGCTTAAATGCCGACTGGCACTCTGGCGTCCAGTTCCATTTTTTGTCCTTTTTTAATAGTTCATTCAAAGGCGCGCGCAATTTATGCATATTCTTAATAAAAGTTTGATAATAGTTAACGAGCCCTAAAAAACTTTGCAATGTAGTTACATTTTGAGGCTCTGGCATGTCTTTTATTGCTGTGGACCTATCCGGGTCGGGTTTTCTCCCGTCCTTATTTAATATATGACCCAGGTATTTTATTTGTTCCAAAAAAAATTCACATTTTGCCTCCTTCAAAGTGAAGCCGTATTCTTTTATTCTGTCAAACACTTGAAATACATGATCTCTATGTTGTTCAACATTTTGACTACGTATGAGAATATCGTCCAGATAGCCTATTGAAAAATCCAAACCGCTTAGCAAAGTGTCAATTATCTGTTGGAAAATAGCAGGTGCTACTTTTATCCCAAATGCTAATCTATTGAATTTAAAAAGACCTATGTGTGTTGAGATACACAAAAGTTTTGAACTATCGTCTTCTACTGGTATCTGTAGATACGCCTCGCTTAAGTCTATTTTGGAAAAAAAATTTCCGCCATTTAACTTAGCGAATACTTCCTCTGGGTTTGGTAACGGATAGTGGTGGTCCTTGAGCGATGCATTCAATCCGGTAGAGAAATCTGCGCATACTCTGATTTCTTTTGATTTTTTTTTATGTATACGGTGGGGGCTGCCCACTCACTATAGTTAATATGGGTCAAAATCCCTGTGTTAACTAGTCTTTCCAATTCTTCTTCAATTTTTTCTCTTGAAGCGAACGGTACGCTACGTGGTTTTTTGAATATTGGTTTTGCTTCATCCAGCAATTCGAATCTCGCTTTTATTTTCGTGCAGCATCCAAGCTTTTCAGAAAAAACACTTGGAAAAGATGTTTTTAGATCCTTTTTTAGTTTGTCGGCTTCGGCCGTTAAATTTTCGACTTTTTGACAAAAATCACTCATTGGCGAGTCCCATAATTCAAATTCTTGGATCCAGTCAGATCCAAATAAATTTGATGTGTTCCTAAGAACGAATACTTTTAACTTTTTTGTCTTTCTTTTTAGTGAAACATTAATAATTAATTCACCTTCAAAATGTATTTTTTCACCAGTTACCGATCTTGCGATTTTATTCGTCTTCATCATCGTGGGCTTACCTAATTTCTTCCACGTGTGAACATTTATAATCGATATATCCGACCCTGAATCGAGTTGCAGATTTACTTCTCTATTTCTGGTTCTCACTGTAACATATTTCCTTATGTTCTCTGTTGGTGAAGGGTCCCTTTTTGCAGTTTTTATGTAGTTCTTTTTTCCTACTTTTGCTCTGCAATATGAGGCCTTGTGCCCTGCTCGTTTGCATAGGTCACACGTTATTTTCTTATGGTACCAACATGCATTGTACCCATGAGGTCCTCCACATTTACTACAAGGGGTCCTAGGCTTTTGTCTATCCTGATAATTTTGTGAAGTGTTCTTTTTGCCTCTTAGTTGGTAATAGCTGGCGGGTGAGTGTCCTTTATTTTTGGAGCGTATCTTTTTTAACGTGAGTGATTCCTGCTTCCTCTATGTTTCGGGAATCTTGTTTCACTGCCACGAACCGTTGACAATCTTCAGCCAGTTTCTGAAGCGTTAAATCAGGTTCTAATTCCAGTTTATTTAGAGCACGATGTCTTATATCGGCGTCTTTTGTGGCTATCAAACCTTGTGTGAATATTAGGCATCTAAAATTATCTGCCGTTAATGATGACAACTTGAAGTCGTCACAGTTTTTATTAACTATAGACGCAAAAGTCGTATAATCCTGATTTTCCTTATGTGTAATATTCATACATTTCCATCTTTTATGGAAAAGGCTCGTCTTTGGACAGTATAACTCCATTAACAGTTTGACTGCCTCGTCAAACGACAATTCGTTGGTTTTTCTTGGCAAAATATAATCCACGAATTTGTTATGTTCGGATGCACCCAACTTCCGTAGTAATAAACGAACCTTCTTTTGATCCGTCCATGAACCACAATCAATCTTGAATAAGTCTTCAAATCTTCTGAAGTATGTTTCAAACGTTAGGTCTTCCTCAGGAGCATAGCGAAATGTATCAATGGCTGACCAGATCGCATTTTGCGAAAAAGCCATACTGTTTTCCTGTCCGTTGTCCTTATTCATTAAAACTTGCGTTAACAAATCCATTTTTTTATCTGATTGGTTTTGATGCTCTAAATGTAATTTTTTCAATTCCAATATTTGTTCGTTCATTTCTTTCTTTTCTTCCGCGGCGTATTTCATCATTTCTTTTCTTTCTCTTCCCTGTTTTTCCTCGAAGTATTTGATTAAACTTAACCGCTTCTCGTCATTTTGTTTCTGTACTATCAATTGTTCTTCTCGAACCCTTTTTTCAAGTTCTAATTGTTGATTTTGTTGAAGTTTTATAATTTCCAAAATCTGTTTTGAAAAATCCTCCTTTTTTTTTTTTTATATATGACAAAAAAGCGTTTTCAGAAACAAAACAATTCTTTTTCTATAGTACCAATTTTTGTATCTGGTTATATTGACGAGTATTTCCTTAATTTATTTTTCCTTGTGTGGCAATTTTTGCACTAGAAAATAATCCAGCGTTTGTGTTTATACAGAAAAAAGTTTGACCTTTTTTTTTCTTCACAAAGAATTAGTTTTTTTTTTTTTGTGAAATAAAAACGAGTTCATAGCATTTATTTAAATATTGGCCATAATTTCCGCTTTAAGTGCGTAACAGAATATCATATTTTCTCATTAACACAAAGTGTTATGCCGTACCTGCTTGTCGAAAGTGTTTTTTTTTTCAACGTGCCAGTCAGTCAGAGAAAAATTTATTTTAATCGGAAAAATCCGACGTAACCTTTTAATTTTGTTTTTCAATGCTAATGCCTTTTTAAGACAATCTTTTTTAGAACGAACAATTTTTTTTTTGTACTTACTGAAACTTTGAGTCGTTTTTTTTTTGTTTGTTTTTTTCTCAGTTGTCGTAAATCCACGCCATTTATGAGTTCCGTTTTAACTCGTAGTTTAGGCTTCTTGTGGCTTTTTTTCCAACAGCAAGATAAGACTTTTTTTGACGACGTCTTTTGTTGTTTGACGTTTTTTTTTTTTTCAAGTAAATCCTTGCCCGAATCTTCGTTATTCAGTTTTTTGTCGAATGATCCCGTAACTTTCTTGAGTAATCCTGGTAGCCAGTTAGTCGTGACTGGTATAAAATCAAAATCCTCACGTATGTTCTTTACTAAATTTCTCGTCGCCAGTGTTGTAGACCCGTGCTAGGGGTCACAAAGATAACAACCACAAATTGTGACAGGTTAAAATATACAATGTATTTATTCATAGCAATACAGTAACGCCACTAAATGTGGTAGGAGATGACCGGATTCCTACCATGCGGTAAAACATGAATAGGAATGTCCTTTATTTAACACCTACCCACTATAGGAGTATGTGACACAAGGTCGGAAAGTGGGATTTGAAAAGCCAGCGACCGAGAAGGTGAGCGTTTTAGCCATTAAAAATTGCCTGGGCAGCCCCGTCGGCATTCCCCTGTAGGGGCGCCTCAGGCAGTAAGCTATAAACTTACTCCTCCCCAAAGAGGAGAGGCAAAGCCTGGGAGGGTGGACCTCCTAGAACTGCACAGGACAGACCCATAGACCGGCGGAATCATGCCCCGAAGGCCAAGACAACACCGGTCTATAGGGTGTAGTATCCATCGGAACAGATACCACACGTGGTACGAGAACTCTCACATGATAGGAATGTCCTCGATATTTAACACCTACCCACTATAGGAGTATGTGACACAAGGTCGGAAAGTGGGATTTGAAAAGCCAGCGCCCGAGAACGTGAGCGCTTTAGCCATTAAAAATTGCCTGGACAGCCCCGTCGGCATTCCCCGGTAGGGGCGCCTCAGGCAGTAAGCTATAAACTTACTCCTCCCCAAAGAGGAGAGGCAAAGCCTGGGAGGGTGGACCTCCTAGAACTGCACAAGACAGACCCATAGACCGGCGGAATCATGCCCCGAAGGCCAAGACAACACCGGTCTATAGGGTGTAGTATCCATCGGAACAGATACCACACGTGGACACTCACATGATATGAATGTCCTCTGTTTGAGTCTTTGCAACCATGGTATTTATTATAGATGGTTGCTTCCATTAGTTCTTCAATAGGGGTGATTTGTACCCCACATCAATTACCATCCTGCTACTTGTGAAGTCATTGGGTGAAATAAGTTTACAAGTGATGGTAGGCTTTTATAGTTCTACTACCAATGACAAGGACTAAGTACCAGTCAATAATTAAGTGTTCCAGATAGTAATCGAAGGATTAAGTAATTGAGATTAGATTAGTCTAAGTGATATCAGTGTTAATAGCTATCCCAGTTATGGGTTTATGTGAGAGATGATTTTGGTAGAATTGGTAGTATGACTGAGAGGCTATTGACGCTGAGCATTATAGGTAATACTTAGAGATTTGATGTTATTGATAGTTTAGTGGGGTGGTTATATATTTATAGATTTATAGATTCATCGGGACTTGTTGGGTTCATTACAAAACAAGAGGGGATGAGTGGCCCACTGCTGTTCAATGTCGGATCGAATATTTTGATGGTGATCTTTATGCTGAAGATTGTGTGTACCACCAGTCATGTAACGTCAACTTCCATACAATGCAAAGCATTCCAAGGCAGTTCACGTCAGTTGAATTAACTAAACGACGAAAAAGTGGAAGACCAAAAGACAGCGATCAGGATGAAACATTCGAAAGGGTGTGTGTATTCTTGGAGCAAAACGATGAGGAACAGATAATGATATAGGACCTTGTCGCTTAAATCGGAGAATACATACGAGGTAGTAAATCAACGGCATATGGAAATCAGTACCTCAAAAAAAGCTGATCAGTCGATATGGAAACTCTTTATTTGTGACTTAAGGCTGTCGTGGTGTCACATACATTGTGACATTATGAGAAAAAAAACCTGCAACATTTTTTTGAACACTACAATTCATCTCCGACAGATGATAAGGAAGCATAAAAACGAGAACGTTGCTGGATGGCAGTAGTCTCAAAGGAGATTATGGGAACCGTATATGGTGAAAAATCCGTCGTACACATGATGAGCGGAATGGCAGGGCAACAAGCATTTCGTGCCCACTTGCTGGTGAATCAGTGTCTCACACGTCAGATTGTTGCCAAAATCTTGGAGGATTAATCTGGTTTTCAGAATCAAGTAAAGGAACTTGAGCGGCTGTACATGCTGATGGAGAGTGGTGAATGTGACTTTAAGTCATTGTTGGAATCAGATTCCATCAGTAGGATTCACACCAGCCTAACTCTGATAAAGGATAAACTTGTAAGGGCCTCCGAAACCAGCAATCTGTGGATAAACTATCAGCACATGTTAGGAATTGCTAGGACACTTGTTGCAGCTGATCGAATGAAGTCTTGGGAACTGCGTCTCGGTGCCGTCTTCGCTTGCCTGCCAATATTCGCAGCCACTGGTCATTCAAATTATCTGAAGTCGGCTCGTCTATATCTCCAAAAGATTATGCCTTGAAAGATGGCAACCCGGCAGTACATCAAAAGTTCCTGTTTGGGTTTCACGTAATCAGACGCAGTAGCCAATACTGGACTAGTCTTGGCTCCGATATTGTCATCGAGCAAATACTAATACACTCACTCAAAAGCTATGGTAGGCTCACACGGGGTAGTGAGATGTCCGAGTACCAGAGAACAGTTTGGGCCATGTCGTCCACTATGTCATCCGCTTACAACCTTACCATGCAATAACTTACCGCACGAAGTTACACAACAAGCGAACAACATAAGGAGTTGTCTGCCTCTCGGATTAGAAGAGATGAGACAGACCTCAGGAAAGTTCCAGAGCAACTAGACAGCTTTAAACCGTTTTCAGGCGATGAATCGTTATGCAATATTATGACAGGAATTACTGCTAACGAGGATGTCAATGTTGAGGACTTTTTCGAAATCGGAAAAGACATTGTACAGAAGATGGATGGACAATCAGTTTTCTCCTACTCTCACAAACGGAGTTTAAAAGCAAAGACTAGAGTATTCTATAAGTTTTGGAAGCGGCACGATATATGATACATAGGTTCCCAACAATCCGTCTTATCTTTTATTACATTTAAAATTAAGAAATGAGTGTTCCTGCAATTTGCAATTAATTAACAGCACCGAATAAATTAGCATTACGCGGGGTTGTGGATAGGGTATGAATAATTAGACAATAATTTAAATAATATGCATATTTGAAATCCTATAATAACTTAAATAGTTGTCATTAGCTCCGTAATAAGAGTTACTCTAAAAAATAAGTATTTTACTCTGATGAAAATTAAGGGAAAACGAGACTAAATGTGCATGTCCTTCAAGAGAATATATAAATCGCATGAGCTTCTTCTAAACGAGTCTCAACCTACTAGGTAGATAAGTTAATGCCTAATAAATATGTCTTTCATCTTATAAGTTAAACTTTATAGCCCAAATAGTAAACTCAAAAAGGGTGTAAAGCATTCGGGCACCTAGAATTGAATAGTTAAGCTTTCTGCATTAGGTATGAATTTACCCAGGAGGGGGCAGTCAAGAAATCATTGGTACTGTGGCAACATAATTGCTAATGATTGTGGAGAGTGTCGGTTTAACTTAATAAATGGGGGGGGGCAGGATCCTTTTATGTTCCATCGGGTTAAATATAGGTTTTGAGTGAGTAAGAGGGGGACTTTAAGAAGGTGTTTCACAGTTAACTTTCATCCTAAATTAACAATTCAATGTCATATGTATGCGTTACATTAGAATTAATTGGATTATTAACAGATAGTAAGGTCACTACCTTGTAACAAGTAAATTAATTACAATTTGGGGGATTAGCAATAGGGTCCTTCTATATCCATTTGAGGTTGAATTAAATTTTGAACAATAGGAAGTAAATCATTAATTTAAAAAATAGAATTATCTCCCTTTCTCCGTCTGGCTTAGTATTTCTGTGGGTAAATGACCGATCTCGTAATTTTAAATACATAAATAAAATTAACTCCCGTAATAAATTCAATTAAATATAAATTTTAGTTTTTCCTCACTAAAAACAATATAAAAACAAATAATTAGGATGTTTTGTAGATTCGCACCCAATTTTCTGCGGGGCTAGTCACCATCATAGTAAACATCAAAACAATGGCGGTTTCGCATTTAATTTCTATTTTGTTAGAAATAGCTTTATCAGATATTGTTAGCATTTTAAAATAATAATTAATAATAAATGAGAGTTAATAATAATTTAAATATTGGTTTTAGGTCTTCAGTTCTTTCCTCTATTTGGGAATTTCGATCTACTAGCAGGATTTAATGCATTTTCTCGGAATCCGGGATTTTTCTTTTATTTATTTTTGACAAGGAGAGGAAAAAGAAAGAAAAAAAAATCTCTCGAAATATATCAAATTAATTCTTGATAATCCGGATATTACAAACTAACACCCTTGCTGTCTAGAAAAATAAACAAACCTTTCGATCTATATCCGACTTATTTCGGTTTGGTTTTGTTTTTGTTCTTCACAGCTTCCAGCAATCCGGATCTTCGCATTGCCTTCAACCTTTTTAAAAACTTTTATTATATATATATATATATATATATATATATATATATATATATATATATATATATATATATATATATATCAGATTTTGTTATTCCTTCCTATGGAGGAATAATAAAATCTATTTTATTTAAACCCCATTGTCTTGAACAACTGATGACTTAATAGATATTGCACTTTGTCTTTGTAAATTTTTATTCACATCCTTTACGTGTTTATATAATTGCTCTATCTCGTATATTGAGCATCTATCTTTCATGATAGGTTCTACTTTAAAGGTATCTCTCTCATATATATATGTATATATATATATATATATGTATATATATATATGTATATATATATATGTATATATTGTATATATGTATATATATACATATGTATATATATATATATGTATATACATATGTATATATATATATGTATATATGTATATATATATATGTATGTATATATATATATATATATATATATATATATATATATATATATATATATATATATATATATATATATATATATATATATATATGGCACTATCAGTTGTCGGGGAGTGTGACTTGGCGTACCGCGCCGTGGGGACGCCTTTGGAAGGGTTGTTAACGTTCTGTCACGATTCACCAGCTTCCTGAGAAACTATAGTCACATTTCTTTAATCTAAGGATTATACTCGGCTGCGTGTTTGACAGGTCTTTTGCGGCATCATTAATTCTCTTCAAAGAATTAATTATTTGGGTTTGGGCCATAGCTTGCTGAAAATTGAACGCTTGTAATGAGGACAGAACAGACAATCTTATAAAAAAATATATAATTTCTTTATTCATTTCAGCTATCAAAGAAAACATATAAAACTCGAAGTTGAGTTGGCGAGCTGTGCTTAACCACCATTCTGTCAGAAAATAAAATTCCAACTAAAAATCTCCTTCTAAGTGACAAAAATAAGAGAGGGAGAGAGACAAAAAGAAAGCGGAGAAAAAAAGTATAGATAGCAAAAAGAAAAAGGCAGAAAGAAAATACAGTTACCGATGTTTCTAGTTCACAAGACCCTTGTGTCGAGTTTATTGGGTTCAGCCTTCCTGGTCTTTCTGTTAACAAGCCCGCGATTACATAAACATGTCAAATTCAGCTAGGCTCAACTCTGTGATCACATTTTGTAGGCGACAACACAATTGTCGATTTTACTCGTCTCCCCGCGAGTAAAAGTAAAATCAGGCACAAGGCTTTTAAAAGTGGGGAACTCCAGCTCCCCCCATCACCAAAAGGACGCTTATCGGGACTGGGGTCAGGTACCCACGAGGAGATTCTTTGGCTGTTTGTTAGGAACCGACTTAAAAGTGTAAGAAGTGACAGTGCCTGGCGGTAACTCCACTTTCTCCCATGAGGATTCGCCGATTTTACTGTTACTACCAAAAGTGGTAGATTCACACCTCTTACCTTTAGTTGGTTAGGATGAAATATTATTTGGGCTCGGTTCTTCTTTAGCCAGTCTACTCCCAACATCAACTCCCGATCAAAGTCTGGAGTGATATACAGCCTCGACGAAGCTTTTAGTTTGCTCATTTTAACGAGAAAATTGACCATGCTATCTAGTACCATCTTTGGCCCGTTTTACAGGGTAACTGATAGATTAGAATCCCTCAGTTTCTCTTTTTTCGTTTTTAACTTCTCTAAAACTGATGCCTCTATCGGTTCACCCCTTATTTTCACTTTCTATTTGTAATTCTGAAATGGCAATATTCACTTTTTGACGACTTAATGAAATTTATATTAAATCGGTTTAAGACTATATAGTCTTTCATTTTGAAAAAAACTGCATGATATCTAAGATACTATGTGTCTCCAGTATTTTTGTTTTCTATAATTTTTTGTCTTTCTGCTTTTGTTTCTTGTTTTTATTTGTTTTTTTTTGATTGAACAAACAAAATACTTTTTATGTAAATATTTATGGTGAATTCCTCTGATGCGTTATCGCATTTTTTACTTCTGTATCTGTTTTCTTTGCTGTTATTTTTCATACTGAATATTTGGTCTACCCTATTATGGTCCTAGTGTAAATATCATTATCATTGTTGCTATTATAATCATTATTACTATGATGTTTATAGATTATTATTACTATTATTATCATTTACTTATTCCCTAATATTGAATTTTGGGGATTTACTCGATTATATATTTTCTCATTATTTATTGCATTATTATTATTATTATTATTATTAGTAGTAGTAGTAGTAGTAGTAGTAGTAGTAGTAGTAGTAGTAGTAGTAGTAGTAGTAGAAGAGTATAAATAGAATAATAATAAATTTGTCTTAAATTCTAGTTAATAACACTAAAATTAAACATTCCGAAACCAATTTAAATCAATTTTAAAATACTGGAAGCTATCTACATAAAACACAACAACCTAAAATTAACAACATCACATATGAAACCAATGGTAACATTTAAAAATGCTTAACGTAATGCGATTTTGTTCTGTGATGCCATCCAGCGTTGCTGAATTTAAAATCGTCAACGACTTCCTGGAACAATGCGAAACAAATATATTACACTGATCTGTTCGGTGAAAACTTAAATATAAGATTAATAATTCAATAAATAATTAATAAATCCCTTATTCGTCACTTGGACATTGTTTAGTTCAATATCGAGAAATCCTAATTACTTATATATAATTGTATCACAGTCCATAGTTTTCTTCGAATGTCCGGCTGGCTTGACAGGCCGAGAGCAGACTCAAGGCGTTTCCACGAATAATGGCGATAGGGAGGCGCTCGTACAGCCAAGACGATTCGCGAGTGTCTTCGGTGTTGCGCGTCATTATTAGACCAAGGCTGTCGAGGAAGTCGCGTATGGCAGAGCCAATCACTCCACTCGTCTCCACAGCGATCGGTTGAAATACAAATCTGTCGAGAAGATTGGCATATTTTGACCGCTTGCGGCACTCTGCTGACGCTGCTGCATGTCCAGGGTTTGTTGCCGATTCTATCACTGACGAAGGCGCAAAAGTGTCAACGCAAGTCGCATCCCATATCAGTCACTTACCGTTTGTAAAGGGAAACACCGTCGGGCCATCATTAGTTTGCCTTCCTCTCTGTCAAGGCCAACCGGTTTGAGGATCGACGGAAAGCCAGCGATGTCTAGTGCTCTTCGAACGACATCATTGAGAGCGCTGTGCCTCGGAAATCTGCCGGCGCTCTTTCTACATGAAAGGGTATGGAGTCCATATATGTCAACCGGCTGGCCACAACGACACTTGTGACTGCTGCAAACTTTAGAACCTGTGCGCAGAGCTACAGCGAATCTAAGGCAATCGTCATCAACCAGGTTACCAACAGCCGATGATGGGAAGGCTGTTAGCCATGCACCACTGTGTGGCGAACTTGCAGCTTGAAGGTAAGCCAGACGGTGTTGGTCGCAAAATGATTTTAGGGATTCGACACCGATCTTCACCCTGATCGTATCCTAGCTCTTCTGTCTTCCTGTCTGCTCCGGAACAATTAAACCAGCTCCCCTCCAGTCGGTGGAAAGGTCATGGATCAGTTGGTCGAGAGGAGATTCGGATGCTTCATGTAAGATACTCTCAAAGAGATCCTGACTTGCGCAGATGGAGGAGGCCTATCCGGCAATGCAACGTCGGTCATTAATCTAAGACCAAGTCCACCAAAGGAGATAGGAAGAGTGGCCTGGCGTCGGCCTACATTATCAAAATTTATGTTGCAGATGGCCGTTGCTGAGTCCCGAATTACGCAATCCAGCCTGCTCAGGTCGACCGGAAACTGGTAACATGGCGCACTACGTAGCGAAAATAAAAAATTGGAATACAGAAGCAGTTGCGCAAGGGAAAAAGTGCCGGATGCTTATCAATGAGTAAGAGCCGGGATGACATGTTGGACAAGTTGGCAATTTTTTTGTTGATGTCAGCTTGGATCGCTAGTTTGAAAATTGGGGAGCCGAAGATTATGAGTTCGTCTCTATTGGTGATGTTAACCCTATCTAAGACTTTGCTGATTTGCGAGATGGCCACCGAGAATGATTCTGTCGAACAGTCGATATTGACGATCTCAGACTTGACAGGGTTTACTTCAAGCCCGATTGCAGCAAGGGCTGGGATGATTCTGGAGAGGTTCTCAACAACATTTGCCCAACTGCCTCCAAATGTTGCATCATCGAGATACCAGATGTTCAAAGGTGTAGTTATTGAACGGGCGATATCGTCGACTCCCAGGGCAAATAGAAGGGATCCCATTGGGACACCCTGCTGTATACCACACTGTGATTCAAGGGTGTAGTCGGCTATGATCAGAGTGCTGGAACTGGCGTAGGCAGTGTGAGCCAAAGGGTGAAGCGCAGGAGCTCGATGGAGGCAGGTTTCTAGAAGATGGTTTCGTCGGATGGAGTTGAAAGCGTTCCTCACATCCAACTTGACCAGCAAACGGTCCTGCTGCCATTGTTGTTGGCTCTGGATGAACGCCATAACAGCATGTACTGCAGCTTCGCCTCCAAGACGGACTCAGAGACAGAGTTAGATGGAGGACAGCTCGTTGGCCAGTGTGCGGATCCCAGGATGTGTGGCCACTTAGGGGGCGAGATGACGAAAAGTGTTTCCAATGACAATAGGTCATAATCCGCCGTCCTTTTTCCTTAACGGTATCAGATTTGGGGGAATATCACCGGAGATGAGACACGGCAGACACGAGACGACGACCCGCTTCAGCTGTCGCAGAGGATGTCAAATCTATCAAATATCCAGGTCTGAAGCAATCGATTCCTCCGCTACTGCTTGGAGCGAAGGACTTCAGGGCCACTCGGACGTCATCACGGGACACGCTGACTGGCACAGATGGTTGATTGGGAGGAGACAAAGTCCTGGTATCCGGTGGTTATGTTTTATTTTCAGCGCCTCCAGCACATCGCAGTATCATCCGAGGCAATTAGTCGAACGGCTGATGAAACGTCGCTCTTGGCTAATTTTGCATTGACAACTCTTCTCAAATCTACTGAAGGCTTGCGTTGATGAAGGTATGGATCGGTATCGGTTCTGTGCCAATCTAGACATTCCGAGAAGAAACGGATGTTAGCTTTCACATCACGGTACAATAATATCTTGGCTTTTGTGGGAGGGAGGCCCAGGTCTATTGGGGCAAAGACTAAGATGCGTTTCCAGGGATTCAGAGAGTTTTCGGTGGAAACAGACTCTATGGCGGAGGCCAGGGCTTCTGACGCGCAGATCCTTGCAGCTTTTGTTATGCGGACAGGAATGTTGCAACTCCTCCTGGGAGAGGTGAGCTTGTAGATAGTCAGGCGGTCAGGAAGATCACTCAGAGAAACAACAGGTAGATGATTGGGGTCAGTGCGAGCAGTTGGAGACAAGTGGAACACTTCCATATTCGGGTTTCAACCGAAACTTTTCGCTTGATTCCGACACAAGAAAGATGGAAGAAGCGCTGACATGCATGACATCTTCTACCCTATCTTCTGTTTACCGATTTGCATCGATGGCATTCTTCAGGTAACAATTCGTTGGTCGGAACTTGGTGCTCGGGGATATCATTAGGTTGGACATTAAAGCCGAGGCATCGACATGCCTGTCAGAATGACAGCAGCCGAATAAGCCGGTAACATAAAGTAAAAAAGAAAGATACATCCACAAGATATTACTCAGCCTTTGATTTTATGTGAAATCCTCGACGCGGCCGTTCGGAAAGTATTCATCCGAGGTTATTAGAAATATTTTTACTTGATTGTTTTTGCTTTTGAAGATAAATAAAACGACTTGCATCACCAATCGATAGATCCAACGAAATAAATACATATATACACATAAATACCGTTAGATGAACGCACTTTCAAGACGAATTAATTTGCTTTGTTTTTCTATTTTTCTGTGTTTTTGTCTTTGAAGATAAATAAAACGACTTGCATCACCGATCGATAGATCCAACGAAATGAATACTGTTCAAAGCGGCACAAATAAATACCGTTAGATGAACACACTTTCGAGACGAATTAATTTGTTTTGTTTTTCTCTTTTTCTGATGTTTTTGCTTTTGAAAATAAATAAAACGACTTGCATCACAATGCGGAAAACGTTCTATGCGCGTTTCTCCACCGTCTTTTTAAAATTCTCTTTTTCCCTCAGCTTTTTTGTTCATTTGCTTTTTAAACCTCGGGATTATTCGACAAAGAATCGAAAACGTTCGTGAAACTTGTGAAACTTGTGAAACATTTATTAATTTCTTTTATTTTAGTACAAAAAAAACATCAGAAAAATTGAAAAAATAAAAAAAGATTAATTCTGTTATTTTTAACGTTTGCATATATATATATATATATATATATATATATATATATATATATATATATATATATATATATATATATATGGAGAGAGAGGGCAGACAGACAGACAGACAAACAAACAGACAGACAGACAGAGACAGAGAGTAGAAAGAGAAAAGAAGAAGAGAGATTGTGTTACTTTTGTATTCACAAATGGCCACACACGATATTGTGTCACATCTGGCTCTCGTGGGGAGGAGACAGTTAAATCAACATATCAAATCAGGTATTGTTGCAAGACTTCGACATGTATTCACTCATGCAAGATATGTCGACATTTTTCATTTTGTGCATCGACATTTTTCATCTTGCACTGGGAGGTGCCAGTGGTAAAGTGGATACCGACCCAGACTGACGAACTGGACGTGCCAAGTTTAAATCTTGTCGGTCCCATAGCACCATTTTCAGTATGGATGTGAGCAACCTTCACTTCGTCTCTCCTCATGTTGTTTTAACTGGGCAAACCCATGCCAAAAACAGAATCGATCCGGCCAAAAGTCATATCATGCTGATTCAGATGAATGTAGTATTTGTATCTTGTACTTTTCGTCGAAGTAAGAAACATTGGAAACAACTTTTTTTGTTCCAACCCATCAGGTGGCGAAATATACCGTTTTATTTTACTTTTTTCGCTATGTGTCAATGATAAACAAAAATATGATTTTACAAATATCTATTTTCTTTCCAACAAACTTCTTTCCAAATTTCATTGAAAACGGAATGTTTTTTCACATTCACAGAACATTTTATTTAATTTTGTTTTTGTTTTAAAATTAACAAAATCATTTTTTTTTAGTACTTAACAAGAATTAGTAACTTTTATGGCAGTAACTTTCAAATTAAATTTTATCCATAATTTATAAATTGAAAAATTTTAAAGAATCTAGCTGCTTCTTGAGATAACAATTATCGGTAATAACAATAAATACGATTCTACTTTTATGTTGTCGGGTCTGCTTTTTCTTAATACATAGAGTCCCAGATCACGTGACAATAAGGCGCTCAACCATTGGTTTATTTGGCCGCGTGATCACACATATAAAAGGCGTGACTCAGCAGTTCACCCACTCTTTTCCACTTTTTCGCTTGTCTACCGTTTCTATCCGCTCCAACCAGTTTTACTTGACGTGTTTTGAGATAACATGCGGCCAATTTCCCCTTTATTCAGACCAGTTCTCTTCGAGTGATTTTTAGACCAGATCTCTACAGATATTTAGTAGGTCTGTCTTTCCTTATATCCACGTATTGAGAAGCGTTTGTGTATTACTTTTAAGCGTAAATAAATCCTGTTATATTTTATAAGGAAGATTCTTAGTTCTCTTGTGTTTATTTCTTTTGCTTATGTGCTATAAGGAATAAGAAATCGATAATACATATAATGTTACGCGAACTTGTTATTATGTATAAAAGTAAATTATGTAGAAAAGTAAATATTTCCAGGTTCAGTCAAAACAAACAAGTATTTCTCTTAATTTAAGATTTTCAAATTTTACGGATTTCGGAAAATTATTCGTAAGTAACTAACATTTTGAATGTTTGCATTGTTCGATATTTAAGTGGGCGAGTTAGCATATGTACATATATTAGCTAGTACATATATTGACAGTTAGGTTATGAGACAGATAATGTTGTAGACAAAGGGTCAAAACGTCAGCAAGACTTGCAATCCAGGAATGTAAGAACGAAAGTATATAATACGAGTAAGTAGAAATGACGTCAGATATAAGGGACAACGTATTTGGGGAGAATAATGCCTCTTAGAGGAAAGCGGTCAAATTTAGACGTGCTAATATGAGTTAACAAACGTGTAATCTAAATATATTTAAGCGTAATAATCTCTCTCTTTATCTATGATACGATCGCCATGATGAGATAAGCACAGTTTGACGTGATTAACCAACTATGATGTAATGAATTATAATGTGATTAGCAGTGTGCAACTCAATAAACCTATTGTTTTCTCGACCTGGCGTGTGTTGAATTATTAAATACTGTTGATGTTCAACGCTTTGCATTTACAAAATATCTGGAGAGTCGGGCAGTGTTGGTGGCCTCAGTCTGTGAGGAGAAACAAATGGACAAACTAAAGCATCAAAATGATCTGATCTTGATTAGTATGACATAATTAAGGACAACATCATTGTGTGACGAAATGAAGCAAAGACAAATTTAAGTCATAAGCAAGAAAAGAACCAGACGAATTCCTGCTTGATGTTGTCAAAATGTCTGTCCGAGTTCTTCAAAAGTGTGGAAAAAGAAGTTAACTGCGCGTGCGGGACTGCAGTTTGTCAGAGAGGGTCAGAGCATTTGCTAATGGCTAAATAAGCATCAAAAGCGACGACCACTCTAAAATCTGACTTTGTAGCCATTTTAACCAGAAGTAGTGGATTGCGCAAGTCTACAAGTTTGTTATTTACGGCCCGTTGATCCTCTATTTCTGATTAAAGAACTGAAGTAACGAGTGATATGGCACTCACTCTAAATTGGTGGGGGGGGCAAAGTGGTACAACTCTGCTTTCAGCGATTGATTATGAATTCCGACTTCGCATTGTCACGTGATTGGCGGTTTAAATCGTCGTTACATCACGCGAAACTGCCGGTTCCTCCTGATTGACACGAACCAGACTAAGAATGAAATTCGACAGCTTTAGGCTAGATCTATGTTACCTATGTCACATGATTAACGCCCCCCCCCCCTCCCTGCTACTGTTACAAGAAAAGATGCCTACATGTAAGCAATTCGTTGTAATATGTCGGGACTAATCCGGCGTTTCTCAATCATGGTTCTTCTGAACCCTAGGGTTGCGCAAAATGCCCCTAAATGTTCCGCAAGAACAAGTGGGATGAGCTAATTCTGCCTTATCTCTTACCTTATCTCTTTTCAACGTTGCCAATAACAGATAAATAAATACTAAACTGGTGCAACAATTATCTGGTTTCATTCTGTTTATATTTATATTATAGGTATGGGTAAACTAGATGTACATGAAAATTTCTGATTTTGATCTTAGTTTTACGCGCCCGCATCTAAACATTGCTACCCCCCCCCCCCCTACTACTCGTCGGTTTAAAATCCCGACAGTACGCAAGTTGAATCATTATAGTCAATTGATCCTAGACAGGATTTGGGTCGCGAAATGCGCAGTGTTTTGTAACACTGGGTCCGACCCAACCAGAGTCTGCTCTCCTACCACCACCCCTTTGAGTCGAACCAAATCTTCGACAAAAGTTTGTAAAACCTGAAAAATACTTGTTTTCACTAAAACTTAAAATATAACGTTTTTTCTACGCAATAACAAAGTATCTCTTCTCATGCTGCACTTCGTTTTTTCTGTCCTCGGTCAGTGGCTAGACTGAGGCGATTTTTATTTTTGTTCAAATCCAGAGTGCCATTTTGGGGGAGCTAGATTTTCCGCACATTAAAAACCTACATTTTGCCTAACTCTGCTCTCGCGGGGAGGCAAGTAACATGCATCACATAAAATGGATCAAATTTACTAAAGCAGAAACAAACTTTGTCGTCGTCGTTGTCGCTCGTATGCACGTGTTATTGCTATTAAGAAAAACAAAGGAAGTTGTCGACCATCTTCATTTGTTTTTTAAGATCCATTTTTATTTATTTCATTGTTTTTAAATCTTTAATACTTTGGGGGAGGGGGTAAAGCAAATAACTGAACAGCAGGGGAAACGAAAATCAAGGTGATGACGTAATTTCATTTTTAAATTACGTCATACTTTTTTCTGCCAAGTTATTTTTAGAACAGTTCATTTGATCTTATTTGCATAGTTTTACTTACACGGTGAGGGTGGTTGGCGATTATTTTCTCTCGATAGACGCAGCCATCTTCTGCGCATGTCTCTTTCTCTCACGCATTCGTCCACACTCAGCCGGAGACCCACTTAAGACAGTGGCGGCATGAAACTGCAGAAGAGGGGCGTGTGTGAAACCGATCGAACGTTCAGCTGCAGAATTTATTTGTGCTTCGCAACAACAACAAAAAAAATCAGCAAATAGATCGAGTTAAAAAGTCTGAAACAACACAAGTCGTCAATGTCTACCCACACCCACCCCGCCTCAAAGAAAACCCAAAAACTAAAAAGTCAAAACAACAAAGTGTAGCAATCCCCCCCCCCCCCACATACACACAAAAAAAAACTTTAAAGGACCCTCTCTCAATTTTTTCTCATTGATGAGGTCTCTCTTCACCCTCCTGATTAGAGACATAGATTTATATCAAAACTTACAGTACTTACACGATGTTGCCGAGGTGGAGGATTTGAAGAAAATAATTAAAAAATATAGTTATGTTTAATATTTTTTCTTTAAATAGTATTTTTTTTAATTCGTTTTAGTTTTCCCTTATTTCATTTATGATTTCAATAAATATTCGATTAACAATAAATTAAAAAATACTTCAATGTATATTTATCAAAGTTACATATAGGCGAGAAACACAGACGTCTGATAGTTATATTAATACAGAAATGTTGAACGTTTCTTGAAAACCGTGTTCTAGATACAACTGAAACGAATAAAAATCATTCAATTTTACGTGATAAGAAGCTAATCCCTAATGGCTTGCCTCCCCATGAGGGCAGAGTTAGACACTGGGTCGCTTTTTATGTGGGGAACTAGTCATGTTAACACTATTATTTTTAAATAGGATTTTGGCGCTTTTTCTGTATTTACCCACCACTTGTTTTGGTCTTATTTTACGGATCATTTTTTTTTTCTGTGTACAATTTATAGATCATGTCGCTAGAGAATTCCGGGTTTTTTTAATCAAATATTTTAGATAATTGGGCCAATTTTCTTTTTCTATTTTTTGTCTTTCATACCTGTGCAAAATAGCGCGCGAGTAATTTTTTTCGCTTTCCTAAGTAGTTTTTCATTTTTTCGTATTTGCATTTTTTTTTAGGTTTTTTATATTTTTTCTTAAAAAGTTAAGGCATTGCCCGTAGAAGCTATACAAGTCAGGCGAGTGTGTTAACGAGCTGCATTCGTTCGCCAGTTTCCGTTGCATGGACAAACTAATGCATTCGGGGTTCATTTGGGCATCATTTCTTGCGGTGTTCGAACGTGGGGGGGGGGGGCAAAGTATGTCCAGAATGCATGCATTGAGAAGACGAGTGTTTCCAAATCACACAAAAAAAGAAAATCACACAGTGCAAAAAAATGTTTTAATGTCATGTAATGAATTCACAACGTTACGGAAATTGTCGAGTCAAAAACAAAAACTAAGTATATCACTTGCAAGCTGTTCTGAACAAGTACTTTAGAATTGTATAAATTAAAAAAAAAAATTCAATGAAAAATAAACTGATCGGTTACCCCCCCCCCCCTAAAAAAAGAATTGCTACCGTTGCAATGCATAAAAGACAATAAAAATAAGCAAACAAAAATGTGATTACACTTTCTTTTCTAGTTTCCGCAAATTGGTGATGGCCAAGAAATGGGTGATCATTTTACGTAAAATTTATATAGGAAAATGATTTTCCATTCTAAAATCTTAAATATTGGGTGAAAAAAAAATACAACGGAATTCTCCATCGAAATAATAGGTAAGTGTACACAGAAAAATAAGAAAAAATGTCAAAACAAGTGGTGGGTAAATACCAAAAAAGCACCATGTTTTTTTGTTTGTTTTTTATTCACTTTACTTTTCTCTTATTTTTTATTTGAAAAAATAATCGGTTAACAGTAAATAAAAAATACTTCAATGTGTTTAGGTACGTGCAAAATCAATGGCCGCTTGCACTGACTCTCGTTCTTAAAAGTGTCTTTTCTTAATTTTTTAAAGCAGTTTTCGTTTAACTTTTGATTGTGTTTGAAAGATAAAAGCCTAATGTTATTATATAAAAGGAAACAAATGTATTTTTACGTTTGAAAAAAAAATTAGAATTAAAAATGTTGTCAAAAACCCCTATAAACGTCAAAAATTGATTAAAACTGCACATTCAATAAAACACGTTTTAAATTCGTTGGAAAGATAAATATCAATTTTTTGGAACTATTTCAAAGATAATTATTAAATTTAGTCTTAAGAGAGTGAATTAAAAAAAAAATTGACCTTCATTTTTCTACTAAAACTTGCCGAATTATGCAAAAGAAAAAAGAAAAGATACTTCACGGGCGCATTTTGTTGTTTTATGTAAGTGTAAACAAAATTTGGCGACCAAATCTGAAAGTATGGAAGCCCTGAACTGCAGTAATATTTATTTTTATTTAAAAAAATTTATATGGAAGTTATGCTTTATAGAAATTGAAAAATGATTAGACCTTAATTTCTTTATTTTTTAAGGTTACGAAAAATATGTCTACATTAAATTGACAAGTATGGAAGACACGAATTTATTATTTTTTTGAACAGAAGGTTTTTTAATAATTTTCCCTTATTTTTATGTACTGGTGCAGATTAGGACCCAAGCTAACTCTGACCCTAAACCTTACGCCAAACCTACCCTAACCATGTCTATACCAACCAATTTATGTATCCATTATATATTATAATCACAAAAGATCGCTTTTATTTTGCATATGTAGTTGAAAAAAATTCATTAAAATTTGGTGGCCCTGAAAATTTATGGAAATGTTTAAAAAATAATAATGGTGCTTCTTTAAGCATATCTGTAAAAAAAAGCTAAAGAAATTGTTTACCAATGATTTCCTTAGAATTTGAAATAACTTTCTTTCAAATGTTAAAATTATTTTTACGTTAACGTTACGAAATCCTTCAATTTTATCAATTATTTTTACATGATGATTGATTAAAAACTTGAACAATTACATTACTCGATTTATTTTTATAGAATTAATTTAATTTTAAAATACATTAATTCTTTAAAAATAAAACTTAATGGGTATTTTTTTATTTCAAGCTAAAATAGTATTTCATTTTCAGTGTGAAAAAGTAAATAAATATTCATTGAAAAAAATTAAAACATTAACAAATTATTGTTAACGTTTTAATTTTTTGTTAATAACAATTATTTATAATTAAATAAATAAAATTCAATTTTAAAGAAAATGTCATATCTGAACTATTTATTTATTAATAAATTTTAAACTTTTTAAAGAATATTTATTAATGAAAAAAACAAAGAAAAACTTACGTTTTATCTTTCCAATGAATTGTGAAATTAACGAAATCGATGAATCTCTGAAAATTAACATTTTAGTGGGAGTAGTGGGAGTGAATGGTGGGAGGTCTAATTGCGCTTGTTTATTACATAGCGTGCCTTCCATAGCCTTGCGAATCGATCGTTAGTAGAAATTATTCAATTTTTTAAATTCTTTTTTTCGTTAACTTCCTGGGTCACAAATGTGTAAATGTTTGGTTTATTTTCAAGTTTATAAACAAGAAATTCTTGCGCTGATGATGACACGTTTCTCTATGAAAGGGAAATATAATTACGTCGCATTTTTTATTTTTCCAAAAACTCTAATCATTAAAATCGCATGAAATATTTTTTGCAATTATATTATTTTTTTGGTGAAAATATTGATTAAACAATGCTTTATTCAATAATAATATCGCTAATTCAAAGAATTAATTTTTCTTCGAGTTATAGTGATTTTATTAACACGGTATTTACTGGCCTTTTTCGTAATATATATGAAATATTTAAAAAAAAAAATTATTTGTTAACATCTACGATCCTTTATTCACATAAGCAACATTTAAAAAATCATGCATTTTTTTTATTAATATATAAAAATATAACTTTATTAAAGGTTTATTTTCTTTTTAAAAAATAATACATTTTCACAAAGATTTTTAAAAAACATAATGGTTTCATTATATTCCGTGATTGTTGATTAATAAATATTGAAAATTTCAGTAAAATTGGTTGATTTCCTGAATTTTAGTGTATTCTTAAGTGAAGGCGGGGGGGTCAAAATGTTTTTTCGTTTTGGGAATCGGCCATTGATTTATCAAAGTTACGTACAAACGACACACATACACGATATTGTCTGATAGTTTTATTAATATAAGGATGAAGAATGAAGACACTACACTCATACTTTCTCATACAAATTGCGTGCTCTCTCTCTCTCTCTCTCTCTCTCTCTCTCTATATATATATATATATATATATATATATATATATATATATATATATATATATATATATATATATATATATTTCTTTTTGTGTATCTTCTGGTCCTAACAAGTCGAACACAGATATCTGGGAATTTAACAAAGTACATACACACGCGAAATGCGGGTACGGACGAAGGGGTATTGCTGGGAATATGTGTCATGCTGTCATAAACACGCGGTCGTCGTCGTCAGCGGATGGAAGTGGGTGGGTCAGTAAACTTCCACGACTGTTTTAAAGTACCTGATGCAACGAGAGCGCCGATGCTAAAAATTCTTCCATCCCAATCTATTATACGTATGTTGGTGGGGTGGGGTCTCTCGCCAAGGGGTCACGCTTTGAGATTCATTTTGTTTAAATCACCAGCAACCATACATAAACCAGCGTCGCCCGGGAGTATTTGTACTTGTGTTTTTCGTGCGCTTTTCTTTCTTTCTTTGTTAAACTATGCCGTTTGTTTTTATTGTTTGTTTGTTTTTTGTTTGTTTTTTGTTTTTTACCAAATTGTGATTTTTAATGGGACTTTGAAAGATTAATTATTATTTATTACGGTATGATTTGGTCATTAAACTATTAATTAAACCAAATTGTTATGAAACTATAACTATTTTTAATTATTATGGTAATGTAGGGGATGCTAACGCATTCTATTCCTCTTAAATATGGTAGAAAAACGAGCAAGAAAACGTCAACATTCCACACAAATGAAGGAGAAACAAGATATTCAATATTCAAACATTTACATTAACAAAAACAATTTATTTTGCATTTTCACACATAAAATTATATTCCATGTTTTGCGAAGGTCTTTTAGCGTCTTTTGAATAAATGTCTCTTTGACGGCTTGAAAGAAATAAGTGTCCTTTCGTTATTTAAAGCAATGTCTCTTTAAATAAGTTTTGTATGGAAAAAAAAAGAACGCACGTGTGTGTGTGTGCGTGTGTGTGCGTGTGTGCGCGTGTAATTGAAAAAGGAGAAAGAAAATGTCAATCTTACTGTGAGTGCCCAGCAGTCAGAAAAAAGGAGAGGGAAGGATTTGACGTGACAGGTAGTCGTCGCATCTCTTGCGAGTGGCCGATGGAGCGAAACAATTCTCCCAGTCGTGTCTGAAGGATATCTGGAGCAAAGAGACCGGATCTGTCTCAAACGACGTTTATATATGTCCTAATCAGCAGGGGCAGTGACCGGAAACATATGATCCCTATTTTGGCGTTTTCTGCGGGGTGTTGAAAACGCCTGTCGACTGCTGTTGAAAGGTGAATTCCATAAAACCCCCCTCAGATTGAAAAATATTGAAAGAAAAAAAAAATATTTTCAATATGTAACATATTGTTTTAAGTTGGCAGGCTAATTTACTCTCCTGCCGGATTTTGTCCTTAGCTTCGGTGTAGGTGGTGTGCTGCTTATTGTAGTATCTTGTTCGCACACGTCAGTGTCTTGTGAAGTTGTGAGGTGTTCCGACACGCTATTCTTCGATAGATCCAAATATGCCGGTTTTAACCTGTCTATGGCAACCGTATCTTGTTTTCCATTTTTCATAATAGTGAAATACTTTGATTTCCTCTCGACTACTTTGAAAGGTCCTGAATATGTAGCACAAAGAGGTTTTTTTACTGCATCTATGCGTACAAAAACATATTCGCAGTTGTTGAGGTCTTTTGGGATGTAAATTTCTTTTGTCTGGGTCCTTGTAGGTGTAAAAATCAAATCATTCATCCTTTGCTTAAAATTTTGAACAAAGTTTGTAGTTGGTTGAAAATGACTTGTTTTCTCACAAAATTGGCCAGGCAATGTCAGTGTGGTCCCAAAAACCATTTCGGATGATGTGCACCCTAAATCTTGTTTCAACACATTTCTGATGGACAACAAAACCAAAGGGATGTTTTCTAACCATGTTCCGGAATCGTTATTTGCTGTCAGAGCTGCTTTCAGTTGTCTATGGAAACGCTCGACCATTCCGTTCGCACAAGGATGATAAGCCGTAGTGGTTATGTGTTTCACTCCCAAAAGTTTTGTGAACTCTTCGAAAAGTGTTGATTGAAATTGTGCGCCGCGATCTGTTGTTATTACGGATGGACAACCAAAATTAGCTATCCAATCCTGCAATATTGCTTTCGCGACGGAATGTGCGGATGTATCTCGCAAAGGAGTTACGACAGGCCATCTGGTAAATCTGTCGATTATTGTCAGTAGATATTGGTGGCCCTTTGCTTCTGGTAGTGGTCCAACTATGTCGATGTGCAAGTTGGTGAATCTACCATCTGGGTGAATAAATTGTCCAGGAGGAGATTTTGTATGTCTGCCTACCTTGCTAGTTTGGCATTTTAAACATACTTTAGTCCAGTCAGTTATGTCTCTATGCATTTTAGGCCATACAAAACGATCACTAATTAATTTTTTTGTAGCTCGTCTGCCTGGGTGTGACAAGTTGTGAAAATGTTGGAAAACTTTTTGTCTTAGTTAAGGTGGTATGTATGGTCTGGAATAGCCTGTGCTCGTGTCGCATAGAAATGTTTCTGATCCGAAAGGGACTGGTTGTGCCTTTAATTTTAAGGAAGTGTTCTTTTTTACTTCGTCTAATGTCACATCATTTCGCTGTTCTACTGCGATTAGATCGAAGTTGAGTGTTTCCGAATTTATGGCATGAATAGTGGAACGTGACAAAGTATCTGCTACAATGTTATCTGTACCCTTGATGTATTGGATATCCGATGTAAATTGGGCTATATAGTCCAGTTGTCGGGTATCTCGTGGTGTATATCTTTCCATGCTTGTGTGTAAGGCGTATGTGAGGGGTTTGTGATCTGTGAAAACTGTAAAGTCTCGACCCTCGAGAAGATGCCGAAAATGTTTGATCGAGAGATAGATCGCAAGTAATTCCCTGGAGAAAGCGCTGTATTTTTGCTGTGCGTTATTCAATTTCACAGAAAAGAAAGAAATTGGTCTTTCTGTACCGTTTTGAAACTGGTGTAGAACTGATCCAATCGAATCTGAAGAAGCGTCCGTAGTCAGTGTGAGTAGTGAATTATCCTCATCACGGATGTAGGAAAGCTTTGTGAAATCTGCTAGTGCTTTCTTCGAGTTTTTAAATGCGATCAATGCTTCCCCTTCTACTGCAATTGTTGCATTTTTCTTTTTTTGTTTGCGCAGTAAATTTGTGAGTGGGGTTAATATCTTTGCACAACCTGGAATAAATCTGCGGTAATAATTGATAAGACCGAGGTATCTTCTCAGTTGTCGTAATGTTGTTGGTTGTGGAAACTGCTGTATCGCTCTCACTTTTTCTGGTATGGGCGCAATACCTTGCTCATCGACTACATGACCCAAGAATGTCAGTTGAGGAACTGTAAAAACACATTTGTTCGCGTTGATTTTTAAACCAAAATGTGCCAGTCTCTCAAAAACCTGTTCTAGGTGTTCGTGATGTTCCTGCATACTTCGGCTACCGATGAGAACATCATCGATGTATGCAAAAGCAAATGGTAATCCTCTCAAAACTTCGTCGATTAGTCTCTGGAAACTTTGAGCTGCGTTACGTAATCCAAAAGGCATTCTTGTGAATTCGTATAGGCCGAAAGGAGTAGTGATTGCTGTTTTTTTTTATGTCATCTTCCGCCACTGGAATCTGATAGTATGCTTTGACCAAATCAAGTTTGGTAAAAAGTTTAGTTTCCTGCAGACCTATGGCAAAATCGTGGATGTGTGGAATAGGATATCTGTCAGGAACTGTTTTAGCATTGAGGTGTCGAAAATCTCCACAAGGCCGCCAAGCCCCTGAATCTGGTTTTGGTACCATGTGTAGTGGCGAAGAGTATGGGCTACTTGATGGGCGGATGATTCCTAACTTTAGCATGTGTTGAAATTCGTCCTTTGCTATTTTGCACTTATCCGGGCGTAGTCTGCGTGGAGATGCATGAGTTGGTGGTCCGGTAGTCTTAATGTGGTGTTTAGCAGAATGGCGAATTTCATCCGTGTGCTTCAAAGGAGTCATTATGGATGGAAATTTTTTAAACAATTCCTGTAAATCACTGTTAGTTGGTAAAGTACAGCTGATTCCTGTCGATTTGTACACTGATGTTATTCCTTTCATCGACAACTGTGTTTCATTGTCGATGAGACAGTGTGTATACATGTTTACAGATAGACGAAAATGAGATAAAAAGTCTGCCCCGAGAATGGGTGTTTTTACTTGGGCTCGTGTAAAAATCCATGAAAAAGGTCGTCGCAGTCCCAAATTTAATGTTAGTGATGTCTCACCGAAGGTTTGGATTTTTGATCCGTTTGCTGCTTGCAACGTGTATTCTGATGGTGTAGACTTGCTGTTGGGTTCCGGTGGTATTACACTTATTTGTGCACCTGTGTCGACTAAAAAATGATATCCGGTATTTCTATCCCGGATGTAAAATAGACGACTAATTTGTTTGATTCCAGCAGTTAATGTCGTCTTTAATCGCTGCTGGAACGTCCGTTTCCCGCCTGAGTCTGGTCAGCATTGAAATTGCATGGTTTTATGCATTTTCTCGCCTTTTTTCCAAAATTGAGATGATACCAGCAGGTATCGTGCGTTTGTCCCCATCTGGAGGAGGAATTTGACCGGCTCCGGCGATTCCTATGTGGAGAATAGGAATTGTCTCTGAAACGTCTCCGAGGTCGGTAAAATTGTTCTTGGTTGTTAAGGAGACTCTGGACCTTGAGTGTTAATTCTGACATGTTTTTTTTCAAGCCTGGCTACAATGTCAGGTGTGTCTGTTTTTAGTGTCGGCACTGAAGACGCATACACGTTCTTTTCTGGGTTGTTACTTTCGTGTATTTTGTCAGCTACTTCTGCAAGTTTCTCCAAATTTAAGTCGTCCGGTAGTGATGCCAAAATTTGTGTAGTGTGGGCCTGGAGCTTGTCTGTCCATAACTTTTTTAGAACCGTGTCGGACATTGTATTTGATCCCAACAATGTGCGCATTTTTCTTAAAAGTTGAGATGGTTTCATATCTCCTAAAATCAGGTTGTTGAAAAGGTCATGGAGTCGCCTTTCGTTCGATTTGCCTGTTCGTCTTATTATGGCTTCCTTTAAAATGTCGTATGGTTTTTCCAGCGGCATGTGGTCTAAAAGGTCTACAACTTCTGTAGCTACGTCTGCTGGTAGTTTTTCTACCACGTACACGTATTTTGAATTTTGTGAAGTAATCTTTTTCGCCGTAAAAATTGCATTCAGCTGAGAAAACCACGTTTGTACGTTTGTAGGGTTGTATGTTGGCAAATTCACAGTCAGTGTACATTCTGTAGGGTCGCTAAAAGCCATTGCTGTTTGAATACTGGAATCTTATTAAATAAATGTTCAACGGGGTCACCAAATTGTAGGGGATGCTAACGCATTCTATTCCTCTTAAATATGGTAGAAAAACGAGCAAGAAAACGTCAACATTCCACACAAATGAAGGAGAAACAAGATATTCAATATTGAAACATTTAAATTAACAAAAACAATTTATTTTGCATTTTCACACATAAAATTATATTCCATGTTTTGCGAAGGTCTTTTAGCGTCTTTTGAATAAATGTCTCTTTGACGGCTTGAAAGAAATAAGTGTCCTTTCGTTATTTAAAGCAATGTCTCTTTAAATAAGTTTTGTATGGAGAAAAAAAGAACGCACGTGTGTGTGTGTGCGTGTGTGTGCGTGTGTGCGCGTGTAATTGAAAAAGGAGAAAGAAAATGTCAATCTTACTGTGAGTGCCCAGCAGTCAGAAAAAAGGAGAGGGAAGGATTTGACGTGACAGGTAGTCGTCGCATCTCTTGCGAGTGGCCGATGGAGCGAAACAATTCTCCCAGTCGTGTCTGAAGGATATCTGGAGCAAAGAGACCGGATCTGTCTCAAACGACGTTTATATATGTCCTAATCAGCTAGGGCAGTGACCGGAAACATATGATCCCTATTTTGGCGTTTTCTGCGGGGTGTTGAAAACGCCTGTCGACTGCTGTTGAAAGGTGAATTCCATAGTAATGTTCTTTTAATTTTTGTTTATATAAATGATTGTATGTAAATAGCTTACAAAACTTTGAATCTTTTAATACATTAGGATTTGTTAAGAACTTTCAAGCCAGTTTACCTTACTTTCTAGTCAACAGCTTAAACGCTTTAAAATTACTTTCAAATGTCGAAGGATCCCTTTTTCAACTATAAAGAAAATACTACAATGGCTGACTTGTTTACGAAGACATCGAAATGAATTGTGGCGGATTTAATTACGCAATTTTCTTTAAATACGATTTTTTAAATTTCGTTTTATGCATTTTTATTTCAATAAATATTCGATTAATAGACTTTTGTCAATATTAATGTAAATGCGTAGTAAAGATTTTTTTATCTACGCCTAACCCTTACCCTAACCCTAACCCTAACCCTATCCCTTACCCTAACCCTAACCCTAACCCTAACCCTTACCCTAACCCTAACCCTAGCCCTTACCCTACCCCTAACCCTAACCCTTACCCTTACCCTAACCCTTACCCTTACCCTAACCCTAACCCTAACCCTTACCCTAACCCTAACCCTAGCCCTTACCCTAACCCTAACCCTAACCCTAGCCCTTACCCTACCCCTAACCCTTACCCTTACCCTAACCCTAACCCTTACCCTACCCCTAACCCTAGCCCTTACCCTAACCCTAACCCTAACCCTAGCCCTTACCCTACCCCTAACCCTTACCCTTACCCTAACCTAACCCTTACCCTACCCCTACCCCTAACCCTTACCCTAACCCTAACCCTAGCCCTTACCCTACCCCTAACCCTTACCCTTACCCTTACCCTAACCCTAACCCTTACCCTACCCCTAACCCTTACCCTTACCCTAACCCTTACCCTACCCCTAACCCTAACCCTTACCCTTACCCTAACCCTTACTCTTACCCTTACCCTAACCCTTACCCTTACCCTTACACTTACCCTTACCCTTACCCTAACCCTTACCCTAACCCTTACCCTTACCCTTACCCTTACCCTAAACCTAACCCTAACCCTTACCCTAACTCTTACCCTTACCCTTACCCTTACCCTTACCCTAACCCTTACCTTTACCCTACCCTTACCATAACCCTTACCCTTACCCTAACCCTTACCCTTACCCTTACTCTTACCCTACCCCTAACCTTTACCCTACCTCTAACCATTACCCTAACCATTACCCTTACCCTAACTCTTACCCTAACCCTTACCCTTACCCTTACCCTTACCCTAACCCTTACCCTAACGCTTACCCTTACCCTTACCCTAACCCTTACCCTTACCCTAACCCTTACCCTTTACCTAACCCTAACCCTTACCCTTACCCTAACCCTTACCCTAACCCTTACCCTTACCCTTACCCTTACTCTTACCCTTACTCTTACCCTAACACTTACCCTTACCCTTAATCTAACCCTAAACCTTACCCTAACCCTTACCCTTACACTTACCCTACCCCTAACCCTTACTCTAAACCTTACCTTTACCGTTACCCTAACCCTTACATTTACTCTTACCCTAACCCTTACCCTAACCCTTACCCTTACCCTAACCCTTACCCTAACCATTACCCTTACCCTACCCTTACCCTTATCCTAACCCTTACCCTTACCCTTACCCTAACCCTTACCCTAACCCTTACCCTTACCCTTACCCTAACCCTTATGCTTACCCTTACCCTTACCCTTACCCTAACCCTTACCCTTACCCTTACCCTAACCCTTACCCTAACCCCAACCCTTACCCTTACCCTTACCCAAACCCTTACCCTTACCCTAACCCTTACCCTAACCCTTTACCTAACCTTTACCCTTACCCTTACCCTAACCCTAACCCTAACCCTTACCCTTACCCTTACCCTAAGCGTAACCCTAACCCTTACCCTTACCCTCACCCTCAGCCTTACCCTTACCCTTACCCTAACCCAAACTTTTACCCTTGCCCTTACCCTAACCCTTACCCTAACCCTTACCCTTACCCTTACACTAACCCTTACCCTAACCCTTACCCTTACCCTAACCCTAACCCTTACCCTTACCCTTACCCTAACCCTTACCCTTACCCTAACCCTAACCCTTACCCTTACCCTTACCCTAACCCTAACCCTAACCCTTACTCTTACCCTAACCCTAACCCTAACCCTAACCCTAACCCTTACCCTAACCCTTACCCTAACCCTAACCCTTACCCTTCTCCTAACCCTTACCCTTACCCTTACCCTTACCCTAACACTAACCCTTACACTTACCCTAACCATTACACTAACCCTTACCCTTACCCTTACCCTAACCCTTACCCTAACCCTAACCCTAACCCTTTCGCTTACGCTTAGCCTTACCCTAACCCTTACCCTAAACCTAACTCTAACCCTAACCCTAACCCTTACCCTAACCCGTACCCTTACCCTTACACTTACCCTTACCCTTACCCTTACACTAACCCTAACCCTAACCCTAACCCTAACCCTTACCCTTACCCTTGCCCTTACCCTTACCCTTACCTTAACCCTTACACTAACCCTTACCCTTACCCTAACCCGTACTCTTACCCTAACCCTTACCCTTACCCTTATCCTAACCCTTACCCTTAGCCTTACCCTAACCCTTACCCTAACCCTAACCCTTACCCTTACCCTTACCATAACCATTACCTTAACCCTTACCCTTACCCTAACCCTAACCCTAACCCTTACCCTTACACTTACCCTAACCCTTACCCTAACCCTTACTCTTACCCTATCTTTACCCTTACCCTTACCCTAACCCTTACCCTTATTCTAACCCTCACCCATACCCAAACCCTTACCCTAACCCTTACATTAACCCTTACCCTTACCCTAACCCTTAGCCTTACCCTAACCCTTACACTTACCCTACCCTAACCCTAACCCTAACCAAACCCTTACCCTTATCCTTACCCTAACACATACCTTAAAATTTACCCTTACCCTAACCCTTACCCTAACCCTTACACTTACCCTAACCCTTACCCTAACCCTAACCGTTACCCTTACCCTTACCGTTACCCTTAACATAACCCTTACCTTAACCCTAACGCTTACCCTTACACTAACCCTTACCCTAACCCTTACCCTTACCCTAACCCTTACCTTAACCCTTACCCTTACACTAACCCTTACCCTTACCCTAACCCGTACCCTATCCCTTACCCTAACCCTTACCCTTACCCTGACCCTTACCCTACCCCTTACCCTTACCATTACACTTACCCTACCTTAACCCTTACCCTTACCTTAACCCTAACCCTTACCCTTAACCTTACCCTAACCTTTACCCTAACCCTTACCCTAGCCCTAACCCTTACCCTAACCCTTACACTAACACTAATACTAACCTTTACCATTACCCTTACCCTTACCCTAACCCTTACCCTTACCATAACTTTAACCCTAACCAAACCCTTACCCTTACCCTTACCCTTACCCTAACCCTAACCTTAACCCTTACCGTTACCCTAACCCTTACCCTAACCCTTACACTTACCCTAACCCTTACACTAACCCTTACCCTTAACCTAACCCTTACCCTTACCCTAACCCTTACCCTAACCCTTACCCTTACCGTAACCCTTACCCTTACCCTTAACCTTACACTTACCCTTACCCTAACCCTAACCCTAACCCTTACCCTTACCCTTACCCTTGCACTTACCCTAACCCTAACCCTAACCCTGAACCTTACCCTGAACCTGACCCTAACCCTTACGCTTACCCTAACCTTTACGCTTACCCTAAACCTAACCCTTACCTTACCCTAACCCTTACCCTTACCCAAACCCTAACCATAACCCTAACCTCTACCCTTACCCTATCCCTTACCCTAACCCTTACCCTTACCCTTACCCTTACTCTTATCCTAACCCTTACCCTTACCCTAATCCTAACCGTTACCCTTAGCCTTACCCTTACCCTTACCCTTAACATAACCCTTACCCTAACCCTAACGCTTACCCTTACCTTTACACTAACCCTAACCCTAACCCTTTCCCTTACCCTAACCCTTACCTTAACCCTTACCCTTACACTAACTCTTACCCTTACCCTAACCCGTACCCTATCCCTTACCCTAACCCTTACCCTTACCCTGACCCTTACCCTACCCCTTACCCTTACCCTTACACTTACCCTACCTTAACCCTTACCCTTACCCTAACCCTAACCCTAACCTTTACCCTAACCCTTACCCTTGCCCTAACCCTTACCTTAACCCTTACACTAACACTAATACTAACCCTTACCATTACCCTTACCCTTACCCTAACCCTTACCCTTACCATAACTTTAACCCTAACCAAACCCTTACCCTTACCCTTACCCTTACCCTAACCCTAACCTTAACCCTTACCGTTACCCTAACCCTTACCCTAACCCTTACAGTTACCCTTACCCTTACACTAACCCTTACCCTTACCCTAACCCTTACATTAACCCTTACCCTTACCCTAACCCTTAGCCTTACCCTAACCCTTACACTTACCCTACCCTAACCCTAACCAAACCCTTACCCTTATCCTTACCCTAACACATACCTTAAAATTTACCCTTACCCTAACCCTTACCCTAACCCTTACACTTACCCTAACCCTTACCCTAACCCTAACCGTTACCCTTACCCTTACCGTTACCCTTAACATAACCCTTACCTTAACCCTAACGCTTACCCTTACACTAACCCTTACCCTAACCCTTACCCTTACCCTAACCCTTACCTTAACCTTTACCCTTACACTAACCCTTACCCTTACCCTAACCCGTACCCTATCCCTTACCCTAAACCTTACCCTTACCCTGACCCTTACCCTACCCCTTACCCTTACCATTACACTTACCCTACCTTAACCCTTACCCTTACCTTAACCCTAACCCTTACCCTTAACCTTACCCTAACCTTTACCCTAACGCTTACCCTAGCCCTAACCCTTACCCTAACCCTTACACTAACACTAATACTAACCTTTACCATTACCCTTACCCTTACCCTAACCCTTACCCTTACCATAACTTTAACCCTAACCAAACCCTTACCCTTACCCTTACCCTTACCCTAACCCTAACCTTAACCCTTACCGTTACCCTAACCCTTACCCTAACCCTTACACTTACCCTAACCCTTACACTAACCCTTACCCTTAACCTAACCCTTACCCTTACCCTAACCCTTACCCTAACCCTTACCCTTACCGTAACCCTTACCCTTACCCTTAACCTTACACTTACCCTTACCCTAACCCTAACCCTAACCCTTACCCTTACCCTTACCCTTGCACTTACCCTAACCCTAACCCTAACCCTGAACCTTACCCTGAACCTGACCCTAACCCTTACGCTTACCCTAACCTTTACGCTTACCCTAAACCTAACCCTTACCTTACCCTAACCCTTACCCTTACCCAAACCCTAACCATAACCCTAACCTCTACCCTTACCCTATCCCTTACCCTAACCCTTACCCTTACCCTTACCCTTACTCTTATCCTAACCCTTACCCTTACCCTAATCCTAACCGTTACCCTTAGCCTTACCCTTACCCTTACCCTTAACATAACCCTTACCCTAACCCTAACGCTTACCCTTACCTTTACACTAACCCTAACCCTAACCCTTTCCCTTACCCTAACCCTTACCTTAACCCTTACCCTTACACTAACTCTTACCCTTACCCTAACCCGTACCCTATCCCTTACCCTAACCCTTACCCTTACCCTGACCCTTACCCTACCCCTTACCCTTACCCTTACACTTACCCTACCTTAACCCTTACCCTTACCCTAACCCTAACCCTAACCTTTACCCTAACCCTTACCCTTGCCCTAACCCTTACCTTAACCCTTACACTAACACTAATACTAACCCTTACCATTACCCTTACCCTTACCCTAACCCTTACCCTTACCATAACTTTAACCCTAACCAAACCCTTACCCTTACCCTTACCCTTACCCTAACCCTAACCTTAACCCTTACCGTTACCCTAACCCTTACCCTAACCCTTACAGTTACCCTTACCCTTACACTAACCCTTACCCTTACCCTAACCCTTACCCTTACCCTTACCCTTACCGTAACCCTTACCCTTACCCTTACCCTTACACTTACCCTTACCCTAACCCTAACCCTAACCCTTACTCTTACCCTTACCCTTGCACTTACCCTAACCCTCACTCTTACCCTGACTTTGACCCTAACCCTTACCCTTATGCTTACCCTAACCCTTACGCTTACCCTAACCCTAACCCTTACCTTACCCTAACCCTTACCCTTACCCAAACCCTAACCATAACCCTAACCTCTACCCTTACCCTATCCCTTAACCTAACCCTTACCCTAACCCTTATCCTAACCCTTACACTAACACTAACCCTTACCCTTACCCTAACCCTAACCCTTACACTAACCCTTACCCTAACCCTAACCCTTACCATTACCCTTACCCTTACCCTAACCCTAACCCTAACCCTTACCCTTACCCTAACCCTTACCCTAACCCTTACCCTTACCCTAACCCTAACCCTTACCCTTACCCTTACCCTAACCCTTACCCTTACCATAACTCTTACCCTAACCAAACCCTTACCCTTACTCTTACCCTAACCCTAACCTTTATCCTTACCCTCACCCTTACACTAACCATTACTTTAACCCTTACCCATTTCCCTCACCCTTACCCTAACCCTTACTTTAACCTTTACCCTTACCCTTACCCTTACCCTTACACTAACCCTTACCCTTACCCTTACCCTTACCCTAACCCTAACCTTAACCCTTACCGTTACCCTAACCCTTACCCTAACCCTTACACTTACCCTAACCCTTACACTAACCCTTACCCTTAACCTAACCCTTACCCTTACCCTAACCCTTACCCTAACCCTTACCCTTACCCTTACCCTTACACTTACCCTTACCTTAACCCTAACCCTAACCCTTACCCTTACCCTTACCCTTGCACTTACCCTAACCCTAACCCTAACCCTAACCCTTACCCTTACCCTGAACCTGACCCTAACCCTTACGCTTACCCTAACCCTTACGCTTACCCTAAACCTAACCCTTACCTTACCCTAACCCTTACCCTTACCCAAACCCTAACCATAACCCTAACCTCTACCCTTACCCTATCCCTTACCCTAACCCTTACCCTTACCCTTACCCTTACTCTTATCCTAACCCTTACCCTTACCCTAATCCTAACCGTTACCCTTACCCTTACCCTTACCCTTAACATAACCCTTACCCTAACCCTAACGCTTACCCTTACCCTTACACTAACCCTAACCCTAACCCTTACCCTTACCCTAACTCTTACCTTAACCCTTACCCTTACACTAACCCTTACCCTTACCCTAACCCGTACCCTATCCCTTACCCTAACCCTTACCCTGACCCTTACCCTACCCCTTACCCTTACCCTTACACTTACCCTACCTTAACCCTTACCTTTACCCTGACCCTAACCCTAACCTTTACCCTAACCCTTACCCTTGCCCTAACCCTTACCTTAACCCTTACACTAACACTAATACTAACCCTTACCATTACCCTTACCCTTACCCTAACCCTTACCCTTACCATAACTTTAACCCTAACCAAACCCTTACCCTTACCCTTACCCTTACCCTAACCCTAACCTTAACCCTTACCGTTACCCTAACCCTTACCCTAACCCTTACAGTTACCCTTACCCTTACACTAACCCTTACCCTTACCCTAACCCTTACCCTTACCCTTACCCTTACCGTAACCCTTACCCTTACCCTTACCCTTACCCTTACACTTACCCTTACCCTAACCCTAACCCTAACCCTTACTTTTACCCTTACCCTTGCACTTACCCTAACCCTCACTCTTACCCTGACCCTGACCCTAACCCTTACCCTTATGCTTACCCTAACCCTTACGCTTACCCTAACCCTTACCTTACCCTAACCCTTACCCTTACCCAAACCCTAACCATAACCCTAACCTCTACCCTTACCCTATCCCTTAACCTAACCCTTACCCTAACCCTTATCCTAACCCTTACACTAACACTAACCCTTACCCTTACCCTAACCCTAACCCTTACACTAACCCTTACCCTAACCCTAACCCTTACCATTACCATTACCCTTACCCTAACCCTAACCCTTACCCTTACCCTAACCCTTACCCTAACCCTTACCCTTACCCTAACCCTAACCCTTACCCTTACCCCAACCCTTACCCTTACCCTAACCCTAACCCTAATCCTTACTTTTACCCTAACCCTAACCCTAACCCTTACCCTAACTCTTACCCTTACCCTTACCCCAACCCTAACCCTTACCCTAACCCTTACCCTTACCCTTACCCTTACCCTAACCCTTACCCTTACCATAACTCTAACCCTAACCAAACCCTTACCCTTACTCTTACCCTAACCCTAACCTTTATCCTTACCCTCACCCTTACACTAACCATTACTTTAACCCTTACCCTTTTCCCTCACCCTTACCCTAACCCTTACTTTAACCCTTACCCTCACCCTTACCCTAACCCTTACTTTAACCTTTACCCTTACCCTTACCCTTACCCTTACACTAACCCTTACCCTTACCTTTACCCTTACCCTAACCTTTACCCTTACCCTAAAAGACATTGCAACAAAAATAACACACAGATGAAGAAAAAAATGACGCTAAATGATTTTTCTTTCATTTCATTTTTTAAATTATTTGTGCTGAGATTAGGGCAGTTGAGTAATCCGCTGCTTCATTAATTTTAGAATGATTGGAAAGCGAGAAATGAAACGAGAAATTATACAAATGGAGGACATAAAACTGTACACGTGTGCGATGATCAAATTTATTTTGGGAACTGAATACAAAAAACAATATTGGTGGGAACAACAAAATACATAGTGGGCGGAAATAATTTCTCCTGATACTGTCCAAATTCAATAATCAGCAGTCAAAAGCAACAGTTTGATAAACATACACACATACAATAATATAAGCACACTGTCGATATGTCAACACCCCCTCTCAAGCTGCAGCTCACCATCACAGTGGCATCATTTCAAACTATGGTCAAAGGGTAGATAACTCGTTTTGATCCCTTTCTGTTTTTCTCTCTTTCAACCTCTTATAATACAAAACTTCTTAAGTTTAATCTTGTTGACTGGTTTTGTGAATGTCAGCAATATTGTTATTTGAGTGTATATAATGTAGATATACATTATTATTTTGAATTTGAGACGTTGTATAATGATGTAAAATATCATTATACAACGTCTCAAATTCAAAATAATAACTTCACTGCATAGACCCATCTGCTTCCAATAATTTTCTTGTATTTAGGAACAGGGGTAAGCTTGTAAGTATTGTTTTCCTTAAGACCATCTATTTCCTCACTTATGGTGCTTTCCCATTTTTATTTTTCGGTAGATGTCACTGCTTCTTCATAAGTTTCAGGAATGTCTTTTATTCTATAACAATAGTCGATAGAACAATTTTCTATGTTCGAATTGTCAGTATCTAACACGTAACCATTTAGATATTTAGGTTTATTGATTTTTCGTTGAGAACATCTTTTCTCAGTTTCATTTTCATCTGTATTTGATGCTTCATATTTTTCATCTGTATTTGATGCTTCATATTTTTCATCTGTATTTGATGTTTCATATTTTTCATCTGTATTTGATGTTTCATATTTTTCATCTGTATTTGATGTTTCATATTTTTCATCTGTATTTGATGTTTCATATTTTTCATCTGTATTTGATGTTTCATATTTTTCATCTGTATTTGATGTTTCATATTTTTCATCTGCATCTGATGTTTCATATTTTTCATCTGTATTTGATGTTTCATATTTTTCATCTGCATCTGATGTTTCATATTTTTCATCTGTATTTGATGCTTCATATTTTTCATCTGGTTTTGTTGTTTCTTCTGTATTATATTCTTCTGAGTTGTTTGTTCTCTGGGATAATCAAAGGAATTATTCTCGTCTTCCTCTGTATCTGGTTGTTGCGATTCATGAAAGAGTACACATCTTATTCTCTTGATCTCTCTTCTATCTGGAAAGTAAATGAGATAGGCTGGACTTCCAGTATCGTATCAAACGAAAATTCCTTGTTCACTTCTTGGATTAAAATTTGTTTTATTTAGAATCTAAGCAAAGCATGTAATGTCAAAAGTATGCATATTACGTATATCAGGTTTTTGGTTTGTGAACATTTTGAAAGAAGTGTTTCCAGTTCTTCTGTTAAAACATCTATTCCTTATGTCGGCTGATGCTCTAATTGCATAGTTCCATAAATCTTTTTGTAACTTTGCTTGTATTAACAAACATCTCGCCATTTCAAAAAGTGATCTCCAGTACCGTTTTGATGTGACGAATAAGGCGTCGAAAATTCTTGTCTTGTTTTATTTTTTTGTAAGTAAGTTTTTAAACTGAGAGCAAGTAAATTCCGTTCCATTATCTGTTCGTAGTCTTTTGACTGATCCGTACGATGCTGCTATATCGGCCAAAAATCTTTGTGTGATATTTGCTGCTTGCGATTTAGTTTTAAGAAAATAAATGTTAATAAGTCCTTAGTAATCATCGACAAATGTTATTACATATTTCAATTCGTTTATCGAAGTTGGTTCAATTGGACCTGCTAAATCACAATGGATTAAATCAAGTCTTTTGTTTGCCTTTTTATCTGCTTTTAATTTTTATATTGGCACATTTTTCCTATTGAACATATATCACAATTAAATTTATTTTCATTGCTTATTTTCATGCCTTTAACAGCTCGTTCCAAATTAAAAATTCTTCTTTAAAATATCATGCTATCCCTTCAATGAATGCGTTTGTTCGGTTTTGATACCGTTGAGAAAATACAGTTTCCTGCGCTTATTAATGTTACACGTGCTTCCATCTGGGGTCTTCAATTTGGCGCGATTCTTTGAAAAATAGATCGAAGCGCTATCTTCTGTTGCTGATTGTACCGAGTAAATATTTTATCTGTAAGATGGAACATATAATGCCTTTTCAAAAAAATTACTTTTGAAGTTTTCTGGAAATCCCTTTAAAATCATTGCGATCAATAAGCTGTCCGTTATTATTTATTCGGCTGTTTTGAAAGATAATGTCGCATTTTCAGCTCTTATTATGATGGTTTCATGTGACTTCATTTCCAATGTTGTCAGCTGTGTGTATAACCGGTTTACTATTCCCAACATAATGGTCTCTCAATATTACCATCGCTTGTTTTCCGTAATTTCTTGCGTCTGTCGTTTAAAACTGCAATAATAACGCAAATACATTGGCGTTTTTTTCTTTGTATGAGGCGTCTTCCTCAACATCTATGGCTGACTCTATGATGTATGATAGCTTCTGCTACAAAAAAAAAAAAATTTCCCAAAGTTGGAAATTCTCTTCATCTCTATTGAAATAAAGTCTGTTTTTGTTGGTCCCATAAAGAAACTGTTGAGTTGAGGTTCGTTGAATAACCCGCTGCTTCATTCATTTTAGAATGATTGGAAAGCGAGAAATAGAACAAGAAATTATACAAATGGAGGACATAAAAATAAGATACACGTGTGCGATGATCAAATTTATTTTTGGAACTGAATACAAAAAACAATATTGGCGGGAATAACAAAATACATAGTGGGCGGAAATAGCTTCTCCTGATACTGTCCAAATTCAATAATCAGCAGTCAACAGCAGCAGCTTGACAAACACACACACACACATTAATATAAGCACACTGTCAATATGTCAACAATTTCCAAATTTATTTTTCTCAACCTTAGTAGTTCAATAAAAGGTTAATTTCTTTTTCAGTCACGTAAATTATTTAGAGTGAAATGAGTTTTGGTGTTACTCTCAGTTTTTACTTAAATCATGTTTTAGCAAATAAATAAGGAAAAAAAAGAATAACGGCAAAAATGTAGTATAGTTAACGACAACTAAGGGGGAAAGAGACAAATATAAAACAAATAAGTGTTACCAAACGATAGAAAATTTAACATTTTATCGACCGCATAGTTTTTGTTTTTTTTTAACTTTTGGAAAATATTTATAAGTTTTGTTATTTCAATATTTATTTCGTTACTTTCACTTCGTCAATCAAAGTAGCGGTCGGTTATAAGGTTGCGTATTTCAGACTTCAAAGATAAACAAAAAAGAAAAAAAGAAAGAGGCTTACCTAATCCGACTGGAAACCACTGTAGCAGTCACCTCCTCCTTTCAAACATAACTACACCGGTTGGCCGTTAGGTGTCGCTTTTTTACCGACAGGTGGCGCTGAAAAGCGACACCAGAGTTATCTGCCCTTCGGATTATAAAAACCGGTGCAAACGGAAAATCACTCTCTTGTCTTTTCAACTGGCCTCGGCAGAACGACGCTGACACCAGCGCTCCGTCTCACTCTCTCTTGTCTTTTCAATTCGCCTCGGCAGAACGACGCTGATACACAGTGCTCCGTCTCACGCTATTTTCTCTTCAACTGGCCTCGGTAAAGCAACAACCAACACACGTTTCTCCGTCAACACGTGGTCAAACAACGGTAAGAGTTCTCAACTCATTTTCTTTGTGTAATCTTTCAAAGACTTTTCCCACGACTCACTTCTACACATACGCATTTCAAGAACTGTTTCTTATCGACACACATACACACACCACACACCTCATCATTCCACATTACACACACGTTCAATAAACCTTATTTGAACTACCTCCTTTTGTTTGTTAATTATTACTCTGTCTTTGCATGCAACATTGCTTGATTTAACGTACACACTTTTAATCGGGGGACACGACCCTCGATCTGAACATTGGTGACCCGAACGTGAAAGCTTTGTTGTATGGGACAGAGTAATTAATTTCGTACAAGAACAAAAATATATATATATATCATTTCTCGTTTTTTCTTTGCCGTGGTGAAACGAATTACGCACCCATCTTTTTTTTTTTTCTACCCACGTGGTAGAAGTATATAATCAAAAAAAAGAAGCCGCCATCTTTTTTTCCCTGGCCACGTGGAAATTAACATCCAAACCAAGAAAAACAAAAACATTCCTCGGTTTCGTCTCCGGGTGCAAAACAAATTACAACTTCATTTTTTTACTCTCTTTCTCTACCCACGTATCGGAAAAATATATTTTTAAAAAAAGACGAACTTTTCCCAATCCTCTTTTTTTCTTTCTTTTTCGACGAACAAAAGGACCTTACAAGACGCCATTTCCTTTGTTTTGAACACGTGGAGATAAAAAGAAGACAAACGCTCACTCGCAGCCATTTTTTATATATAAAATTTAAGCCAAAATGCTAGCAAAAATCGTTACTTCTATTAGTCTTTTCAAACTATTTTTTACATTTATTTTTATGAAATTCAAAACTTTTTCCCTTAAAAGTGTTCACTTCAGTTACATATTTTTAGTTATTATAACTGTAGTATTACATTTTCAATAATACAATTATTTATTATTATATGAAGGAATTTTTTGCAAGCAAAATTGTTAAAATGTAAGGTAAATTTATAGAAGTGCACCTTTAGTATTTCGACCCCTAAAAAAAAAGTTTCTACTTTTTGGGTAAATTACATGTAAACACCCTCAACAAATATCCGCTATGAAAAAAAATTATGAAAATTTTTATTATTTTAGATTTTAGGAGGGGGGGTCACTTTCCTATATAAGTTATACGTAAAGTGAGTACCCATTTCTTGGCCACCGAATCTCACCTCTCGTATTTCGACCCCTAAAAAAAAAAAGTTTCTACATTTTTGGGCAAATTACATGTAAACATGTTTACATGTAATTTACCAAATGTAATTTTAGTGTCGGAAATTTTTTCACGGAAATCAACTTAGTTGAAAATTATTCCAATATTATTGATAATTATGTTGTAACAACTAATTACTTTGAAAATGTATTGAAGAATTAACTAACTAGTTACTATGAAAACGCTTTTAAAAATATTTAACTAATAATTCTTTTTCAGTAAAGAAAATGAGTAATAATTTGTCGTAAGAATGTGCAACTCAATAAAAGAATTTAAAAAGGGGTAAAACAATTCTTTAAAAAATCGTTAATTTTGTCTACAACAACATAATGTAAGTAATTTGTTTCCCTTTTGCTCATCCATACATATTTTTAAAAAATGAGATTATTATGTGAAATGTCACATAATAATCTCATTTTTTTTCTGTAAACAATAGCCCCGCCGTAGAAAAAAGTAGATTTCATACTTATATCTCAAGATAAAAAATGTGTTTCTTTCCCAGTTCGATAATTTAATCATAAAATAAACTATTTTACTTTAAAACAGCTTCCTATAAGTATAACTTTATTTTAGGGAGAATTAAAAACACAATAAAAGTAACGCAGATGTATGGATTTGTTAAAGAACACAAAACCGGTGACGTCAGCACTTCTATGTTATGTTTTGGAGGTCTCTAAGGGGTTCGTTTTCGAAAGGGGTCTAAATAATATTCCATGATAAATGCCAGTATACTGAATTCATATGCCCTTAATAGGGTTAAGATGAAAATTCATATACCCTAAATGTACAAAAGCAAGAAAATTCCCAAATGTTTACACTTTTATTGTCATTAAGGGTATGCGAGCACAACAGGGCTATGTATTTTACTCGTAATTTTTCTTCAGCGCACTTCACACACATCATCCACTCATGCATAGAGATTTATACTGTAGTGATGTGATAATGAAATGGTTTGGTTGATATGTAGTCATACCCTTAATGACAATAAAAGTATAAAAATTTGGGAATTTCCTTGCTTTTGTACATTTAGGGTATATGAATTTTCATCTTAACCCTATTAAGGGCATATGAATTCAGTATACTGGCATTTATCATGGAATGTCACTACTTTAGAAAATAGTAATTTTTAAGTTTTTTTTTTAATTTTCTGGAAAACTAAGGTATATGGTAAACTGAAATTAAAATGCCATCAACTAGACCCTAGAACCTCTATCTCTGCCAAAAATCAGCTGAATCCATCAAATAGTTGATGAGATACAGGGTGGCACACACGTACGTACGTACACACGGATAACACAAAATCACTCCTGACCTTTCTGGATCTCTGGGTTGCCTTGACTAATGATGCTGAAATTTTACACACTTATAGAACCTATCAAATGAAAATTTTGTGCAAAGTTTTAAATAATTTGGTTTATTGGTTTTTGAGTTATGACTGATCAAAGAAATGAGATTTCTAGCATAGGTCGTTTTTGAAGTCTATTAAGGGATAGAGCGCTATCGCGCCTCCCTTGATTTTAAATAAATATTTTTAAGAAGCCACAATATTTTAAATAAATTTTTTTTTTTAAATAAATAAATAAATAAATAAATAATAATAATAATAATAATAATAATAATAATAATAATAATAATAATAATAATAATAATAATAATATTTTTATTTATTTTTAAGAATGAGAAAAGATAAAAGGAAAAAATTAAGGAATTGAAAGGAAAAAAAAGGAAAAAATTTAAAAATGAAAAAAAAAAATTATTTTTTTTAATTAAAAAAAATATTATTTTATTTATTTATTTATTTATTTTTTAAATGGTGCCGGCCTAGGCTGACAACAGACAAAATATTTGTAGAGGGTCGAGGAGGATGAGAAGACCGAGGAGGGACAACACAAACCAGACTTCCACTGGAAAAGTGCAGAGAATGCTGGGACCTTGGGGAGGCTTATTGCCACCCAAATCCCAGAGAAGACCAATTGTCCTTACCAGCGAGAAATCACTAGTAAGAGGCTGTTGCGATACTGCATCGTTATCAAAAAGAGGTGAAGAATACTGGAAATCTGGGGAGGCTTGTTGTCACTCAGACTCCAGGAAATACCACTGGTTGTTGTCGGTGAGCAATCACTGACGATGATCTGTGTGAGAACTCCTAGTGAGTACAAATAATAATAATAATAATAATAATAATAATAATAATAATAATAATAATAATAATAATAATAATAATAATAATAATAATAATAATAATAATAATAATAATAATAATAATAATAATAATAATAATAATAATAATAATAATAATAATAATAATAATATTTCAAATATAATAAATAAACAATATTTTAAACAAATATTTTATAAGAAGTCACACTATTGTAAATAAATATTTTAAGGGGCCATACACCTGGATTACTACATATATAGTCATCAAGGTTTGTGGCTTCTTTTGTCTTTATTGAATGTACCCTAGGTAATTGAGTGCCTGTGTATTTTAATATATATTTTTTTATATATATTAAGCAATTCTGATACACTAGTATTGGCATTGCTATATTATCATAGTATTTTGAACCTGTGTGAGTGATTTTATTACCGTTACACACATGTGTTTATATGCATTATTTGTATAAGTTGCTTGGAAGGTTTTTAATGTATGTTTAAATGTAGAGATGTATATGTCTTAAACCAAATTTGTATGCGTTGTAGTTTGTTATTTTCTATATTATATGTTATCAACTGCTTATATGAATTAATATTTATCGCCCACCCCTCTCCACCATTATGCTAATACGCACTAATAACCCTACCCTGTTAAAAGCTGAAGTTTATATTATATATTATATGATTTTATTATTATTATTATTATTATTATTATTATTATTATTATTATTATTATTATTATTATTATTATTATTTCATAGTAGTCTAAACTTTGGATTTTTTTTTTAGTTGGATTTTTTAACATCAGGTCAGTTCCCTTGACCTTCGACATTCAAGCTGTACCTTAACACTTTCGCACTCCTAACAGGCAGAATTGAAAAATAAATTGTCTCGTCAATCTATTTAAGCCATTTATGGTGGCTTTTCGTTATAGTTCCAAACGTTCCGATTGCAATAGGAATCACCTTAACTTCTTTATATTTCCATAGTTTAACTAATTCGCATTTTAGATCTTGATATATTTTTCTTGTTCTTTTTCCAGCATTCTGGTATTGAATGAGAAGGCTGTGTCAATGATTGAGCAAGTTTTCTTTGTTTTAGTTTAGAAAGATTAAGTCGGGTTTGAAATGTTCAAGAACCTTATCAGTTTGTATGCGCTTGCACCAAAGAAGTTTGTACCACTTCTGGCTTTTGCTCATACCACTTCTCATTGTAGTCCAATTCATAGAGTTTGCATATATTCCAGTGTAGTACCTGAGCGACTTTGTCGTGTCTCATTTTTTATATCGATGTTGTGCTAGCATAGGCCATTCTGATACAATAGGCACTAAGGTTTCTTCCTTTGCATTATACAATCTGCACATCAGTGATTCTGGAGTTTTGCTAACCTAGTGTGAGTGGCTTGTTCCTGGACTGCCATTAAGGTGTTCTCATTAGATCTTTTGAGAGTACCCTTGACCAACCAATTCCAGCTGTCATTATCTCTAAATTCAGTATTTTTTGTAGTTATTTTTGTGTAGTTTCTTTCCAAATTATTTCTCTTCTCTCTTGCAACCGTTGGTTCTTTTTTCATGCCAGTATTTCCTCTCTTTTAACTTCAAGAAGAAGAATCTCATTACTTTCAGAAATATATTTATATAGACAACCTTTTTCTATATATCTTCAACACTAAGTAAACCTCGACCACCTTCCTTTCTAGGTAGATACAATCGATCTGCATCTCCTTTCTTCGCAAAAGTTCCATAAATTGTAAGTATTTTTCGTATTTTGATGTCCAAACATTTTAATTCATCTACATTCCAGTCAAGTATACCAGCAGTAAATAGCATGATAGATACTGCTCTGGCATTGATATCATAGATTGTATTTCGACTGTGGAGGTGCGATTTAAGAATAACCCTTAATCTTTTGTTGTATTCAGCTGTGACCTGGATTTTCATTTCCTTGTTTTTAACCTTATCTGCTTCCAATATTCCAAAGTATTTGTAACCCTTCTCACTGTCAACATTCTTTATCAGATCTGTTGTTGAGAGTTCAACTTCAACGCCATCTGAGTGGACGAGTTTCCCTCTTTTTATAACAAAAATAGCACATTTGGTGATGCCAAATCACATTCGTATATCGTCACTAAATAATCTGACCGTGTTCATTAGGGTATCAAATTTGTTTTCATTTTTTCCAAAAACTTTAAGGTCATCCATGAATAGTAAGTGATTGACTGTAGGAAGTCCTTTTCCAAGTGTATTTCCGTCCTTCACATTACGTAAGAGAAGTGTCATTGGGATCAAACTGATGACAAAAAGCAAAGGGGAAAAACTATCGCCCTGGAAAACTCTTCTTTTGAGTTTCACTTTATCTCATGCAACACCACCTGAAGTTAAATTGCTTTCCCAATTCTTCATACTATTCTTTAAAGCTGTTTGAATATTGGGGGCTATTTCGAAAATCTCCAAGAATTTGTGTATCCATGAATGAGGCGCCATGTCAAATGCTTTCTTGTAATCCAACCCACCCCATGACCAAGCTAGTAGTTCTTCGTTTGCAGTTTCTCAGGATCGTTTGATCGATCAGAAGCTGATCTTTGGTGCCACGTGATCTTTTTCGGCAGCCTTTCTGTTTCTCAGGCAGCAAATAGTTTTGTTCCAAATGACCATAGATACTTTCAGACAATATGCTCACGAAAGGTTTCCACATAACTGATAGGAAAGTGATTAGTCTAAAGTTTGTCACTTCAGCCCCTTTTGTCTTATCTTTTATGATCAAGACTTTAGTGCCATTTGTCAGACACTCAGGGAAATTACCTGTCGTCAAACAGTCATTTAACATTGCTGCAAGAAGTGGATGAAAAGCCAGTATCCCTGGACTCCGTCGGGTCTAGGTGCTTTCCAATTTGAAATCTTTCTACCCCTCTCTTTCAGCATCTCAACGATGACTGTTATGATCGTTTATCTCTAGAGGACACCTCCATTTCAATATCTTTGATCCATTCTGAATCATCTTGATGCTTTACTTCCTTTTCCCAAATGCCTTTCCAGAATTATTATTATTATTATTATTATTATTATTATTATTATTATTATTATTATTATTATTATTATTATTATTATTATTACCATCTTTATACTTATATCTTACGTACCACAAGCATATCTATTGTTCTTATATAACTTTATACTTAATCTTTAGCGTATTTACATATTATATCATACTTTATTAACTTATTTATTTTGTTATTATACTTATCAATATTTTTAATATTAAATTATATTATTATTATTATTATTATTATTATTATTATTATTATTATTATTATTGTTGTTGCTGTTGTTAATTATTATCAAATTTAGTTAATTTTTTTCCTATCATTAACTAAGTCACGTAATCTTAAAAGAAATGCATCTTATAGTCATTGTCTCTGAAAATTTCGTAACCCCTTGCAAAGGTTATAAGTCCGTGTCTAACGCTTGTGTATGTGTATTCAATTAACATATACGGGACCCCCTTTCCAACGCCACACACAACCTCCCCTTTCCTTCACTAAACGCGATCTTACATCGTCACATCTTCTCCGTATTATGACATCCGGTCCCTACCACTTAAAATGCAATCTGGTTACACCGATCACTTTTTAAATTATGTGATATTTACCTAACCTTGAAAATGATTGACGTCTGAGGTGAGAAAATCTACTAACGGTCTGTTTAAAATATTAATTTTGAATCTGATCATGTGACCCTTCCCGTTTTTAATCATGATTTTAATCATGGTTAGGACATTCGGACCATAAATTGGTTATGGCCCGGTTGAGCTTAAGTGATAGGCCTAGGTTGGCTGGGTACTGGAAGTTTAATACCTCCTTACTGGAGATACGCGACTTCCGGGAACAGCTAACGTTACTACTCTAGCGGGGATTAGTGGTGGTGGTTATCGGGAGTAGGTATTGGGTTAAAACTAAGGCTCAGGTTAAAAACTTTTGTGTCCGCTACAGCCAGCGCCTCTCTCAAGATAGGGCTAGGACGCAAAAGCAAGTAGAGGATAAGATGACCCGGGCGGTGGCTGGGGGGGATCCCCTAGAGATAGCATTAATTACGGGGGACCTCAATCGTTTGGCTAGCGAGCGATATGAAGGTCAAGTAGTTAGAGCTAGGTTAAAGAAAGTCTCTAACGAAGCCGTGAACGTTGACGCTGTTGAGCATAAGGCTGCTTTACGTCGTGGTTTGGATGGGTACATTCGGAAGGTGAAAAACCTGGAAGGACATACCCTGGCATCGTCTCATGAGATTTGTGAAGGGTTCCGTGAGCATTTGGAGGAACGCTTCACCCAACTGCCCAGACTCCGCGGCCAGGAGTTTGACAGCTATTTGGCTGACTCGCCCCGCCTCAAGGCGGCTCGAGCAGCTGGCTGTGATGGCAGGATTACGGAGGGCGAGATCGTTACTGCGTTGAAGCAGGTCGGCTTGAACAAATCTCCGTGACTCGATGGTCTGCCGTACGAAATGTATTTGAGGCTGTTGCCCATGTTTGTCCCAATTCTGAGGAATGTGTTTAACCACTGGTTCGCTCAGGAGTCAATCCCTGGACAGGTAACCAAAGGAGTGGTCACATTACTGAAGAAGGGGGACCAACCTGGGGGGGGGGGAAATTTAGACGACTACAGGCCCATAACTCTGCTAAACACAGAGTTAAAGATTTTGGCCTGCGTTCTTGCGAACCGCCTGCAGGTTGTTATCGGTGATTTGATCAAGCCTGAGCAAAACTTTGCTGTGAAGGGGAGGTCGATTCAGAACAACTTGCATTTGATTCGCATGATCATAGAGGGGACAGAAGACGACGTTGAAGCCGCGCTGATCAATTTAGATCAGTCCAAGGCTTTCGATAGGGTCGACCATGGTTTCCTGAAAGCTGTTTTAGCGGCCGCCGGTTTGGGTCCGGACTTCCGCAGGTGGATCTCTATTCTGTATGACTCGCCGACGGCAGTGGTGCAAGTCAATGGAAAGAGGTCGGAATCGTTCGTTGTTTCTCGGTCGGTACGTCAGGGTTGTCCGCTGTCGCCCCTGCTCTACATCCTGGCGTTGGAACCCTTCCTTCGCAAATTAAGGGATCGGGCGGCAACACCAGTCCTGCGCGGGATCGCTATCCCTCCTCGCAAAGCGCGAGTCAGGGTTTCCGCGTTCGCCGATGATGTCACCGTTTTCGTGTCGAGCCGTACTGACATTCAAACGGTGATTAAGGCGCTCGCTCGGTACGAAGAAGGGACAGGGGCCATAGTCAACCGCAGCAAGTCGAACGGCCTGCGGTTGGGTGCCTGGAGCGGAGAGACCGCTCTTCCAGGTGACTTCAGCTGGTCGGATGGCCCGGTTCGAATCCTCGGCGTATGGTTCGGACCGGGCCTCCAGCTGGAGAAAAACTGGTCGGAAGTACAGACAAAGGTCGAATCGTTGGTCCGGGCTTGGATTCGAAGGAAGCTTTCCTTTAGGACATGCCCTTATGCCTGCGCTGTGAAGACGACGAAGAAGAAACGGCCGAGCATGCCTTCTTCACTTGCAGCAAAGTTCGACGTCTCTGGGAATATGTCAGGGAGGTGACGGCCCGCATCGACGCCGAGCAGCCGATGGTCCTGGATGTAGCATCTGTCATCAACAACGCAGCACCGCCGTGGTCTGGGGAGAAACGAATGGAAACATCTAGACATCCTAGCCGTAGCAAGACTAGTGACGTGGGTTACACGTCTTGATGAGGTTCATGGGGTTGGATCTGTTTCGGATCGTGATCTGGTAGTTTACTTTAAACACCAACTTAAAGTGAAGATCAGATGCGATTGGAAACGATTACATCGCATGGATTTCAATAGGAGATGGGTGCATGACACTAGTTTTTGCATCCGACGAGGCGCCAAGTTTGAGTTCGTGTTCCCTCCATAGTTATGGCACACGCGGTACTGGGTTCTACGGGACCCACCCCTTGTAGACTTTTTTAACTAAAAGAGAAACTCTAAACTAGTAGGAATGAGAGATATCCTGTACCTATTTTATTTTTTGCCAGCACTAGAGAGCTTCCAAAGATTCCCACTTCCACTGTTTTATTTTGTCCCTGGTCTTTTGAAACCCTTGGCATTACTATCTTGGAAGCCGCCATCCACCCCAGATCCCATTCCCGATGAATTTATTTTTGAACACTCCTCTCTTAAATTCCCACTCCCACTTAGTGACCGACCCGCTTGTTTTCGGTCTCGTGCCGGAAAACAGTGGGCGATCTAACACTTAGCCATGAGGGAAAGCCGGGCCATACTAACCCCCCTTTTTTATCATTTTATTTTGTTCTTTATTTTTCTTTCTTTTTGGGTATTTTTAATATTTTATCCCACTCCCACGATAATTCATGTTTTACAGCGATGTTTTTTGGGGGTATTTTAAGTAGGGATCCACCCACAGAGTGAATGCGGTATTTTGGTGCAAGAATCTAGTTTAGAGCCAGCAAATGTTGTTTTCTTGTTTTGTAAAAAAATTTTTTTTGTGAAATAAAAAACATTGAACAGCTTGTCTTACTTATCCCCGACCCCCCCCCCCCTCCCCTACATAACGGGCGCTATGCCTAAGGTCTGGTGAGTTCCCAAGGTTTGTAAAATCTTCATCTGTAGATAAAGATGAAGATTGTCCGAGGGAATTCACCGGCCTAAATAACTTCCCGTTTTTAATCATGCTTCTTTCCCGTTTCTTTTTCTTTTATATGAAAATTTAAAAAATAGACATGTTTTATTAATATGATGAGATCGCAGCTTATTAAAGCTGTGATCGAAACATTTTCATGGTTTTCATATGTTTGTATAAATAAAACTATTAATATGAATATCCAATCTCTCTCTCTCTCCCTCTCTCTCATATATATATATATATATATATATATATATATATATATATATATATATATATATATATATATGGGGGAATACGCAAATACGTACCACATACATACCGCAAACATTGCATGGGTTCAAACAATAATTTCTTAAAAAATAAATAAATATCATGAAAAAGTGTTTTTAACACAATTTGATAATTAAAAAAATATTTGCTTTTATTGGAATTTATTAACGGCCCCCTCACTGACTGGCTGCAGCCTTGTCCCTTAAGGGTCTCACGGATTGGCTGTCAGGTATCCTAACCCCTACTCCCTTAGGGATCACGTGAGTCAGCCCATAAAAAGCTTGCATGCTGTGACCCGGCCTCTTTTCGACCCACCTTTTGAACCTGGTAGAACCGCGGCTGGATGCTTCTGAGACGAAGCCCACGACGGCAGTCGCAGAAAGCCCCCGCTCCTTCCTGTTACTAACCATCTTGGACTGAAGTGACTACATCTCGATAAGAGCCAGAATTGGAGGCGGGTGCACGTGCAACCTGTTACCAGAACTCCCACAAGATAAGTTCGCGAAGCACGTTTCGCAAACCTAAATTAACTTCCTCCTTTCTGAACTTTGAACTCACCATTTGTTTTATATATTTGCCCTCATGTTTTCTCACAAGTAAAGCTGTTTTAAACTTATATACAATTGTTGTTGTGTTCCTTCTCACAAAAGCTGTTGCCCTGTTTCTATTTTGCACTTATCTACATAATTGTTATTGCATTCTCACGTGCGAGAATTGAACTTTCTTCCAGGGATATTTAATCCCAACACATTTTAATCATTTCTTGATCGAAATTGAATTCGTTTGAGGTGTATTTCCTAATGTATGTCGCTTATTATTTACGATGAAATTGGTTTCAGCATTTCTCCCAAATTTATTATGTATTAAAATCATGATTAATGTAATTTGATTGAGTAAAAACAATACTTAACAAATATTTAGTGTTTTATTTAATGTTGGATACGATTAATTTATACGCAAAATTATTTTTTTACATTAAAATTATTCTTGTCAAAGAAAAAAGTATAAAAGATTAAGTTTCAGTTAAACAATTTTACAATTTTAAACTATTTTTGTTACCGGTTAGGAGTGCAAATGGCTACACCCCACATTAAGCTCGAACGTGTCACACACAGCCCTCGTGAGAATGCAGGGAAATTATTAGCTTAAGAGCAATTTAACATATTTCCCTGTAAATTATAGACGACCATACATTAGGAAATTACCTTGTCTGACTCAAATTCCGATCTGTTATTGTCCGTATCTCTCTCTCTCTCTCTCTCTCTCTCTCTCTTTCTCTCTCTCTCTCTCTGGCTAAAACAAACAATTTTTGTTACATAAAAGAAGAGAGATGCGAAAAATAACTCAAAAACAATTTGTCAAGATCTTAAAACGAAAATCATCCCACCACTCACTCACTCACGAACAAAATTTTGTTAAAAAATTAAATGTTCTTGCTCATTAAAACAAATCTCTATATTAACACAATCACCTGACAATTTCTCGTCTGTCTGCGTGTGTTTCTCGCGACTGCGTGAATTACGTATGATTATTTTATTCACTGATACCAGAAGAGGTTAAAAAGTGTGTGCAACATCTTTATTTAAAAACTTCTCTCTGTGTCTACCTGTGTCTACCTGTGTCTACCTGTGTCTACTCTCTCTTTGTTCTAATGTATTTCCGAGAAACGCCGAGTTTCTTATTTTTCCCTCACCCATGTAATAATATGATAAAACTCATATTTGTTTTAATGTTCAAGCAATGCCAAGTTTATTATCTTCCCACTTAATAATATAATTAAACGCGCCTCTATCATATCAAAGAACCGTCGAGTGTGATTAAATGATGCTGAATTGTTCCTTCGTTCCTTGAAAATACCGTTCTTTTCTTTTCTTTCCTTTCCTTTCCTTTCCTCTCTATTGACATGCATGTGAACAACGCGATGTTAACCACAAAACTGACACCGTCGATCAAAAAACCCTCCTTTTATTTACCTTTCTTCGCCGCTAACCGCACCTAATTTGCATAATGCAACCCTCTCGTGATGCGGATATCACTTCCCGTAATTTAATGAGCGTGGGTTCGCGCCTGTGTGTGACGACTGTTTCTTTCTGTGCTGTTACTGCACTGCCCCCTGATCCCATGATCACAAAGATGACACCCCGGCAGTCGTCTTTGCTGGGTGCTCCTTCGCAAAAGTGGAGCTTCTTCAGAGGTGTGGGCTTCTTCGGGGTCGTGGGCCTCTTCGGGGTTGCGGGCTTCTACTTCCGTCTTGGGTGAATCATCTGACTCTGTGTCGTTGTCAGTTATCAGACTCTCTGAAGATGCTGCGCTGTCAGAATCTTTCGTCCAGCAAGAAGACACTGTAGTGGAGGCGCAGGTCCTTCACATGTCTGGGCATTCCATTCACCACGACAGACTGGACTGATTAGTTCTGTTACTCGATCTTGGCCAAATCTTGTGGTGCAGCGATTCTCCAGTGACTTCACCGACACGCAGTCTCCAACCTGGTAAGGACCATGCTCAGGACCTGCTGATGGTGGCACCACATCAACCGCTTTTACCCGCACTTCGTATTTGTAGATCGCATTGGCGGGTGTGGTCAAATGTGAGTCATAGTCTTTTGGGGTTACGTTGCGCCAGTAAACAGCCTCTTTTATGGAGCAGCACATTGTAGCCACAATCCGTTTTACGGTATGGTGGCACCGCTCTGCTATTATATTTCTGGCCATGGCATATGCGCAACGGAATCTCAGGTTCACGCCTCACTCATCTGCAAAAATCCTGAATTCCCTGCTGCGAAAGACTGTGTCATTATCTGTGAGTAGCTCCCGTGGTGGGCCACGCTAAAAAAAGACAACTTTAAATTGACCAATTACACTTGCCGAATCCTGTCGTGCCAACTGCCTCCACACAGAAAACCGCGACGGGCCACAATCTGTGATAGTTAGGAAATGATAACCACCGTAATGTGTAATGTCCATCCCCAACCTCTGCCAGTTGCTGCTCACTTCCAGTTTTCCCTTCTCCCAGTAAATCGGTGCTAGATCTATTGATTGGCGTTCAACGTACGTTCGTATAGCCGACTTAACTGTTGCTTTCGCTGTTGCGGGACAAACTTTTCTGGCAAAATAAGTTGTGCATCGCACTCCTGGGTGTTCACTGCGTTTGTGAATAGCCATGATCCGGGCCATGTCTAGTTCATCTACGTGTACAACACCGATCAGGGTCTTGGGCCCCCTTTCCCTTTTCATTGTGTCAAACCACTGCTGTGGCACGCCGTCAGTTAGTTGGCCACGTTTTGAATCGATGCAACCAACGTTACGTCCACCGAGAGCTTGTGCTCTATCACCAGATCCTTGAGTGTGCTCAACCGTCTCCTAATTAGCATCTCATTGGCTGCCTTGGTGCGAACTCGTTCTTTCTCAGTTAGAGTGTCCGACACGCAGTGGTACACACACGCAGAGTCGGTCTTTATATGCAATACCTTGCTCTGCCACTGCAAAGCCAAGTTGATGCTCTTCAACACGGCGTCCAGTTCGGCTAAATTAATATGCTGGGCATCATTCTCAGGTCGCAGCCAACAAGCGTCCTCCAACACTGTCCCGTGTCTTTCCAATGCCACCACAGTTGCTAGCGAGCTGGCATCGACCCAAACATTTACTTCGCGGACGTTCACGCACCAGTCTCCACAAGCTGAATCACTCTGCCTTACTGCATCAATAGTATCGCACATCATATTCCAGAGGAGACAATCGGTCACTTTGTGATACCAGCCTTTTGTGATCGAACTGGCTCTCCTCTTAATCACTCAGCAAGCCACATGAAGCCATGCACATACCGGGAGGTGCCCAACAAGCCTTCCACACAAAGAGAACACCTTTCGCCGTGTGATGATATCGGAAACTTTTTGAACTGTGTTTCCTTACTTCCAGCGCAAGACGCCGTGCTCTCTCCAGACTATTAATCCTAGCACGTGTGTGCCGTCCACTAACCTTACATTCCAGTATAAACTGAGCCAAATATTCCCTCACACGAGACGCTGACATGGCATCTTCGTCGACCAGGATATAATCGATGTAAGTTGATGTTGCGCAGTCCATGGCTTCATCCTGCGATAGCACCATGCTGACGATGGCCTGCCCACTTCCACGCCGCGGTCCATGATCGTCTCCGACTGTCAAAAGTAGCAGTAAAGTCAGGTTCATTGATGGAGATAGCCGCACACGTAGTGACTTTTCCGTCGCCGATCTGAACCGTTCCCGTAGGTCCCACAGTGATACCTCCCAACGCCTTAATCGCATTGATCTGTGGCAATGGTGACCACTCCACTGCCGCAGCATGCACGGGAAGTGCCTCCAACAGTCACGATGTCCACCTTTACCATCTTCCAGGATCGCCATCAACTGGCATTTATTATTGGCTGTGAACAGCCCATGTCAACTAACGCCGAACACCGTTTTCCATCAACATGGACGATAACCTCCGGGAGCGCCATGTTTACATCCTGGTGGGGGAGAAGATGAACGATGAAACTTGCTATAATTTAGTGTTTGTATGTTTTCTTTTTACTGAAACATGGTTTAAGCAAACCATAAATTGTTATTAAAGAAATGCCGTGACGACTTGATCAATTATGATCTAGAGAAGTCACCCAATAACAAAGATCAATTATGATCTAGAGAAGTCACCCAATAACAAAGATCAATTATGATCTAGAGAAGTCACCCAATAACAAAGATCAATTATGATCTAGAGAAGTCACCCAATAACAAAGATCAATTATGATCTAGAGAAGTCACCCAATAACAAAGATCAATTATGATCTAGAGAAGTCACCCAATAACAAAGATCAATTATGATCTAGAGAAGTCACCCAATAACAAAGATACTACACTTCATCTGTTCTGTCCTCGGTCAGTGATGGAGAAATCCTTCTAGGCTGAGGCAATTTTTGTTCCAATCCAGAGAGCCTCTTTTGGTGGAAGCTGGATTTCCCCACATTAAAAACCGACCTTGTGTCTAATAACTCTGCCCTCGTGGGGAGGCAAGTAAATATTAACAATAACTACTACTACTACTACTATAATTGATGAAACAAATATGCAATATCTAGTTGTAGTTAAATCAAAACATGCAAAATCAGTAAGTAGTAGTAATCTATATATATAAAACTCAATGTCTGTGACTCTCATTTTTTATTTTTCTTATCTTTCTGCTTTTGCTGGAGATGGGGCATCCTACCGGATGCCAGATATTCATCGGCTATTTCAGACACTCCAGCCTAGAGATCTTTTTAAAATTCTAACCGTCCCTTTAAGTGCAATTGTTTGTATTTCTCTTGCACTTTTCATTAATCCTGTTGCTCCTATAATTACTGGTATGATGGAGATTTTCCTAAGATTCCAGTTTCTTTTCATGTCGTACATAAGACCTTGGTGTTTCGTAATCTTTTCCCTTTCTGCTCTGTTCAATGCTGCATCATTAGGAACACTGACTTCAACTAGGGTTGCTACTTTCTCCCTTTTGTCCCATATTACAATGTCAGGTTTAACAGCTCCGTTTTCTAGATATGTAGCTGTAGGGATTGCATAGTCATAGTGTATGTATGTGTGTTTGTGTGTTTGTTATATCCACATATTGTGTCCCATAAAGCATGAAAAAAGAGTAGGGGACTTGTTGGCACATGTTCGCCTACAATAAAAAAAAAAACTAAGGTGCAATTCGCCAAAAAGCGAACACATTAAAAATTGGGACAGGATATAGTCTAGAGGCCAAAACCGGGAGATCAGCTCAAGTAGGGCAACCAATCAAATTGGAGGAAAGTTTGTTGCTCGAAACGAAAGGCCCTAGAGAAATAGCAGGAAACCCCCGGGCAAGAGGAAAAACGAGGAGACAGATTTCAGGAGTGGACGAGAGAGGAGGTGTCTAGATTTGTTGCTCACACAGCACTTTAAATCGAAACAATATATCTCTGCATACAAAAAAAGTAGAATTCAAAATTTACCGGCTGAGTAAAATACAGTGAGGATCTTACTGCTGTCTATCGCACATCACAGGGAAAAACCCAGTCCGCCAAAGTTTACGAGATTACCTATAGCTCACCACACTAAAAAAAACTATCCGTGAAGGATGGACATCAGGATCTAAAATTCTGTGATAATATCCTTCATGTAGCTGACAACTCCACACTAAAAACTATCCAAGAAAGGTGGACATCAGAATAAACAAATTCTGTGATAATATCTTCCACCCAGCGTGTCAACTATCACACAAAAAAAACACTATAAAATGTATGTGCCTTATGGAAAAAAAAATTCATATTTTAATTCGTCCAAATTAGAACTTTCGTATTGACCAATTTTTTTTTACTCCTGATCGATCAACAAAACCAGCCCCTCTATCAAGAACTCCCCTAGAGCGGAGCAGAACTTTTAGTTGATCAGTTTGAATTAATAAACACTTGTGATGTTATTATCGCCTTTGTTAAATTTTACAAGTGTCTTATTTTATATTTATAAATTGTGATTCTAATGTCTCCCGTTTTTTCTCTTCCATGATTACTTGCTTGTCTTCCTTTCATTGTTTTAATGAAAAATAAATAAATAAAAGTCGGTTTCACTAACAGCGAGTCTAACATGTGATTCGTGGGCCTGATTAAAACACAAAGATAAGGAGATGTGTAGTGTGAGAGGAGCGGGAGTTTCTAACCTTACACATTATTAACATTCATGGCTGACTTACACATTTGTAACATTGGTGTCATAGTATCACGTTTATAACATGTGTGTGTGCCCTCTAGAAAAAGAAGTTAGAAAATCTAGATAAAATCTAAAAGTGTATTCTTATGGAAAATTAACTGAGAAAGATAATGGTAGTATGGCTGATTCTCGGGGGGGAGTCAATTATTTCAGCTATTTTCAGTTTAATTTCAATTTAATTATGTATTAATTTAAATAGAAAACAATTATATTATTTAGTAATTTGTAATAAAAACTGAAAGTACTTCCCAAAAAGAAAATGCAAATCATTCCCTAAAATTCAACCGGAAATGACATCAGAGGGAAGCTGGTGGATTAAAAATTAATAGACGCTTATTCTGGGGAAATTCCGGTACCAGCCTTGATTCTGTATGTATGAGACGAGTTCTAGGAAGGAGAAGGTCTACTCTCCCCGGCTGTACCTTGATACCCATGTCATTCCTAGAACTAATCCGGAAATGATGTCATAGGGAGTTGGAGGGGGCGTCTTTAAACTTTTAGTTCTTTGGTACAACAGGGAAGCGTCTCTAAACTTTTAGTTTTTTGCAACAACAGGGGCGCGTCTCTAAACTATTAGTTCTTTGGTACAACAGGGACGCGTGTCTAAACTTTTATTTCTTTGGAACGACAGGGGCGTGTCTCTAAACTTTTAGAAAAGAATCAGATGGGAAAAGGGGAAAGAGAGGGTTAGGGGTAGGAGAGAAAGAGAGACGGCTAGAGAAAGGAAGAGAGATTGAAGTTTTTATATAAAGATTTTACACACACTATTTAATTTATACTACTTTGTTTTTTTTATCGCCTCGGGCAATGCCGGATAGATCTGCTAATATATATATATATATATATATATATATATATATATATATATATATATATATATATATATATAAATATATATATATATATATATATATATATATATATATATATATATATATATATATATATATATATATATATATATATATATATATATATATATATATATATATATAAAACTCAATGCCTGTGTTTTTGTGTGTGCTCTATAGAAAACAGGTTAGACAATCTAGATAAAATCTAAAAGTGTGTTCTTATGTAAAATTACCCGGTGAACATAATGGAAGTATTCACGAATCTCTAAATTCAACCCCTAATGGAGCTATGGGGTCAGATTTTGTCGGGGGGGGGGGAGGGGAGTTTAACAGTCATTTTTCATTAAATTTCAATGTAATTATGTAATAATTTGAAAATGCTGAGTCATGACTTCCAGAAATAAATGTTTATTTTTCTTAATGTTTCTCAAACCAATCACCAGCCGCACCTCTTCTGAACATGAGTCTGTGATGAGGCAAGGGTGGTTCAATCCCAGCCGCATCTCTTCTGAACATGAGTCTGTGATGAGGTAAGGGTGGTTCAATCCCAGCCGCACTTCTTCTGAACATGAGTCTGTGATGAGATAAGGGTGGTTCAATCCCAGCCGCACCTCTTCTGAACATGAGTCTGTAGTTAGGCAAGGGTTGCTCAATCTACAGCTGCACCTCTTTGAACATGAGTCTGTAGTTAGGCAAGGGTTACTCAATACTTAGACGCACCTCTTCTGAACATGAGTCTGTTGTGAAGTAGTCAGAGTCTGAGGTTTGAGAAAGAGTTAGGGTCGGAGGTTTGGGAATGAGTCATTTTTTTTTCATTTAATTTTTTTTATTCATTTTTTCATTCTTTTTATTCAATTAATTTTTTCATTCATTTTTTTTAAATTCATTTTTCATTCAATTTTTTCAGGTTTTCATACGTTTTCCACTTTCGTTTATTTTTTTCATTCATTTTTTCATTCACTGATATTCATTCATTTTTTCATTCATTTTTTTTCATTTAATTTTCATCCATTCATTATTTTCCATTCAATTTTTATTCATTTTTTCTTTTATTTTTTATTTAATTTTATTTCATTCATTTTTTCATTTTATTCCTTCATTTTTTGTCATTTATTTCGTATTCATTTTTTATTTACTTTTTCGATTAACTTATATTCATTTGTTTTTCATTTATTTTTTTTCATTTATTATTTTTCATTCATCTTTTTTCATTCTTTTTTCATTCATTTTTTCATTCTTTTTTTCATTCATTTTTTTCATTCATTTTATTTCATTCACATATTTTCATTTGTTTTTACATTTTTTAATTCATTTTTTCATTCATTTTTTTCATTGACCTTTCATTCATTATTTTCATTCACTTTTTGTATTCATATTATGATTAATTTTCTTTCATTCATATCTTAATTCATTTTACATTCATTTTTTTTAATTCAATCTTTTTCATTCATTTTCTTTTTCATTCATATGAATATCCTGGATAGAGCAAGTAGTTACCCAAAAGTAACTGCTCAATATCCTAGATATACTATGTGTGTTTAAACACAGTGTTGCCTGGGATAAAGAACTACTCTGTTTTTTTTTACAATGTTGTATACCCCATCAGCTCAATATCCTGGTGAGAGCAGGTAGTAACCCAAAAGTGGTCATAACAATGAGCAATATCATTAGTAGAGCAGGTGTGTTTAAACACAGTGTTGCCCAGGTAAAGAATTTACTGTCTTTTTTATAATGTTGCATACCCTGGAGCCATGATACAAAGTGCTTAATATCCTTCATCTTCATATTATTGTGAAATTGGGGGGAGGGGGGGGGGGCAGGAATCAGTAATTTACCGTGGCCATTTGTTCTACTCGGCATTGTCCCAGATCCAAAATTGTAAGATCACAGTATTACTTTTGGTAAGCAATATATAGTAAATCTCCTAGGACTATTGGATTCATCAACATTATGTATCTTCTTAATATGTTTAAATGTTGACCGATACCATTTGTTTTTCTCAGCGTTGATTTACTTTATTCTATTTTTATATGGCCCCGGGCAACGCCAGGTAGTCCTGATAGTGTCTCTCTCTCTCTCTCTCTCTCTCTCTCTATATATATATATATATATATATATATATATATATATATATAAAACTCAATGGCTGTGTGTGTGTGCCTTATAGAAAGAAAGGTTAAAGAATCTAAAAGCCTATTCTTATGTAAAATTAACCGGTGAAGATATTGGAAATGTTCTGGAAAAGTGGGGCGAGTTTTTACGCCATAGTTTGGAAAGAAAACATTGTAATTTCAATGTATTCCTCAGCATTTTCTTTAAAAATTATTTAACATTACTTAAGCTTTTCTTCAGACTAGGGAGGAGGATGGCAAGAAACTCGGAAAGGGTGGTTTTAATAATGTTCTTGAGGCAACCTTAATTTTATTTGGGTAGTTTCAGTAGCGCTCTAAACGGAAGCAATAAATGTAAGATTACAGTATTACATTTAGTAAGTAAGTACTGTCACGACGGGACCTCCGTTGGGAACGACGGAATTGCGCACATGACAAAGATAATTAAAAGAAAAAGAAAAGTCCGGGAATTTGGCTCATAGGATGATCCCAGGTTCTATAATCAATGACAGAACGTGAAGGGATGGGGATTTCTCCTGGTTAAGACCGCATAGAGTAGGAAGGAAGTGAAGCATGCACAAAAACAACACGAACGCCAAGACAAAATGTAAATAACATTTATTTATAGATATTAAAATAAGGGCATAAATATATTTATTAAAAAAAAAACATGAAAACAAAAGTCTATCATAAAAAGGGAGGGGGGACTTGTCTATCATAGTCTTATAGCGGCAGGATTCATTTTCACACAAAAGTATACATATATATATAATAGCCCTGGAGGCGAATGTCCAAGACAAAAGTATCAACAATTTGTTAACTTACGGGTGAATATATTGTTCATTTGAGGATCGGTATTTCTAGCAAGTCATAGTAGTCACGCTTCTCTGCAAATGTCGTTTTCATTTTTGTTAACGTGTATTTCGGAGATTTCTCAACAGCGGGTTTTATCTCTCACTGAGATTTACGCATTTTCTTCAGGAAAACAATCCCGGGTCGTTCATTTTGCATTTTGTATATCTCCCGGCTTTCGTAGGGGTAGTTGACAGTATCTCGGAAGAAGCACATCTCCCGTCTTTCGGGTGTCTTTGCATGGGGCTATAATCCCATTTCAAAAGGTCCATGCCTTTCTCGCGAAACTGTAGTCGCACGTCTTTACTTGTTGACTGCAGCGCCCCGACTCATCTCTCTCGTGCGGCTGTACTCAAATGACCGTGATTCCCCCTTCCACGGGCGGTTAACCTCCTTTTTCCTCTCCCTCCTCTTCTCCTTCTTCTTGGTCGTGTCAGCTAAAAATAGACATGACCGCACAGGGTCCAACCTGGCTGATGAAATCGGTCCCCGAATGTCGCCATGTATAAGGTCGGCTGATGAAATCGCATCTCAAATGTCGTCATGTATAATGAGATGTGAAAACCGAATCCTGCTTGAATATATATATATATCTTATCGAGGCCTTCCGCGGTCTCTTACTTTTAATTTTGGTCGACCTCCCTTCGTTTGTAACAGTATACAGTAATCCAAAAATGCTAATATCCTAGATAGAGCAAGTGTGTTTAAACACAGCATTGTCCGGGAGTAAGAACTTCTCTGTCTTCAGTTAACTCGGTGTTGCCCAGGAGCCATAATAGTAATAATACAATATTATACTTGGTATGAGGTATTGGTATGAGGTATAAGTTAATCCAAAATGCTCAATATCCTAGATAGAGCAGTGTATGGAGGTGAGAGAGAAGAGATAGACGTCTTTGGTGACTACTGTCCGGATGAAATTAATGCACCCTGCATGCTGAGTGGCTATCAAATGACTCTACCACCTCACAAGAGCTGCTCATCGCATGAAGAAATAAATATAAATGTTTATGACTGCTACACTACAGAGTAAATCTGTGAGTAATAGTGACTAAGGAGTGACTAAGCACACCCCAAAGTTCCCAAATTGGGACCTCATCACCAGATGCCCAGGACCAGTAGTAGTAGTAGTAGTAGTAGTAGTAGTAGTAGTATCACTCATAATCACTAAAGTTGAAAGTTAAAAGTTTGAATTGGCTGTTTTACACGCCAAAACAACACACACAGTAACAGCACAAGGTAACCTACTCACATATACAGTATCACATTACCACTCACACAAATATCACATTACCACTCACACAAATATAGACATAGACATCGTTAGCTCATGTTTACTTAAAATTAATGAACATTTCGAACAAAGAACACAAGTGTATAAACTTTTCAAAGAACATTTCTTCATTAAAACGAACTCTTATTTTCCATGTAAACTTATAGGCTTATAAATGCCTTATCTACAATAAATTGTTTGTTAATTAATAATGTTTTCTTTAATTTTTAATTCACGACATGCTATTCTCGTTTTAGTCTTTTCCTTCTTTCATTCGTTCATTCACAAAACACCATACATGTAGAGCGAGCACTTGCTCACTGGTGACCCTAATATTTCTCCTCTAATATGCCCATATCATTCCTTCGCTATTTCATTTCATTTCCATTTTTATTTACCATGCATGTCAAACAAGCCATAAAGGCCACAATAGTTTTAGCTGGACATACATACATATACACGCATACATACATACATACATACATACATACATACATACATACATACATACATACATACATACATACACAGACAACTGTCCTTTATATCATAGATAACTAAAAAGAAACAAAATTAAATAATACACTAAAACACTTTTCGTTAAATAAATTCCCCCCCCCCCCCCAAGAAAAAGTGTGGATGCTAATTATAAGATTGTTATGGTTAGTTTTACTTGGCAAAACACGAGTATTTTCCATCATAGTCGTCGATTTATTTTGCAAGTTGTTGCTAATTTCAGAATAACTAAAAAAAAAATCTACCAGATTTTTAGTTTTAAAAAATCCACTTTAGTTTTTTCTGTTTTAAATATAAATGGGGGGGGGGGCCCCCCATTTATATTTAAAACAGAAAAAACTAAAGTGGATGAGTACAAAAATGTCCCCTCCCCAAATTGAGAAACCAATCAGTTATACGTCTCGATTTACCACTACCTGGGCAGGAAGTGAGTGCTAATTTATCATTAAATTTATATTGGAGTGTGATGCACCACTTGAAAATCTTTATATTTAAAAAATGTAATTCCTTCTTTGCGGATATTTTTTCAGGCTGTTTACATGTAATCGCTAAAAAAAAGTAGAATTTGAATTTTTTGAGGGGTGATAGCAAAAATTTACCTAATAAAAAATATGGAGAAAAGAATCCTCATTGAAAACTATAATAACCCGGTTTTTTTATTTGTTGGTAAAGCTGATCATCATCATCGTAATCACCATCATCATCATCAGCAGCAGCAGTAACATTAGCAATAGTAGCAATAGTAGTAGTGGTTTTAAATTGTGAAAATGACATGCCGTGATAGTTTCATCGTCTCTGCAAAAATAAAACTATCAGACAAGATATCGCACGCGCGCGCGTGTGTGTGTGTGTGTTTCTCGCCTATACGCAACTTTAATGAACAAACATTGATTTGCTTTTACTAATGGAATATTTATTACAATCGAAAAATAAAATAACGGAAAACTATAACGAATTTAAAAAAATTCTACTTAAAAACAAAATTGTAAAACATATTTTCAACTATTTTCTCCGCCCGGGCAACGCTGGTTAATTACAGCCAGTTTTATCACAAAAGTGGGCAAAATTAGCCGCAAAATCGCTTTTTAATGTGGGGGGGGGGGGGCATCTTCTCAACAATGGTTTGTGAGTTTGATGCTTCTTGTCATGTGTTATGCTTTTTATTGGGCTGTTTTGTTGTAGTTCGTAGCAGGCGCCGTGGACTTTCTGAATAAGGGTCGCGACCTTTTTCATACCGGCCAAAGGTTCTTCTTGACATCGTTCTAGATACCTAGATACTGTCTCTGTCCTCCTTGACAACCCCATTCTTTGTCACAATGGGGTATGGTTCGTTCTTAAAATGGTCATCACTCAGGCATTACCTTATCCTTTGGAGGAGGGTAACCTCCTGAGGGGCCCCTACCTGAGAGTGCTGGCGATTCTGTTCATGGCTATTTTTATACCCTTCCAGTGCTCTCTCCTTGGGAGAGCCGGTTTCCCCACCTTCTGGCCTTGCGTCACACTTTGCTGCTATGGGAAACACGTTGTACATAAAAATATCAAGAAGAGCACATCATTAGAAAACTGAGAGAAAAAAGTGGATAAACACGCGTATTTCAACTCTACGCGCGTGCGTGTGTATATAAATAAGTCCATTAAAATTATAAATAAGTCCATTAAAAACTCGTGAACAAAAATACAATAAGGTCGTGCATTAATTCTCTTCATCCCGCCTGGATTTTTGTACAACACAAACGATGATTATTTGTTTAATTGATTTTTATTTTATACAATGTTTTGTTCTAGAAATGTTCAAAGTTCTTAATTTCTCCTTCTTTCTGAAATGTGACGCGCATTAAAATAATCGACATCATCGGGTCTGGATCGAAATTTATTTTTAATTCAGTGTCGAATTAGGGTTAACATCAAATAGCTTTAAAATTAGAGGAATTCTGCGCTGAAGTTGTTTTTATTTTTTTTGGCTACTTTTTATATATTCGAATATTCGGACTACTATTCTCATCTTAATTACTATATTCACGATGCTTGGTCTGATGAAACCTCCGACCTTTTTCAGCTGAAGCTTTTGGTCAATCACGCTGTAATACCTTCAATATAAAATGAGCATTGACTTTTTAGCCGGTGTAACTGAATACCTAATTTCTACGTTTACGCCAGTATGAAAGACATTTTACATTTTCTAATTCAGGGGATTCAGTTATAACAACTATAAAGTAAGTTGTCCATAAAGATATCACAGTGAAGTGACCCGGTGCATAAAAATCAATAAAACTTATGGTATTATTGTAGATTACCCCCCTCCCTATACACACACACCAAGAAATGAGATTCTACTATTTTAGGCGATTGAAGACCCTGAAAATCTTGGCGGAAAGAAGACATAGAAAAACACAAAAAATCAATTATTTTAGAATTTAGAGTAGGGGATCACTCAATTGCTTAATAAATATAACGTTAAATTATTCCTTATTTCCGGTCTTTCGGACATTTTTGGACAGTTAACCATTTCTTTTACTATAAGAGAATAATAATTTGCATTTTTTAAGAAAATGTTTAAAAAAATAGCTATAAAACGTGGCGACCTCTATTCAAAATAAACGTCAATTTTTTGTAATATACGTCAGCTGATGCAAAGCTAGTACTGATTAGCATCCAACTATTTGTCGCTTTTGATCTTCCATAGATTCCATGCGTCATGCGTTCGTTTTCCATCTTTGCAATCTTTAAAAAATCTTTCTTTTTCTTCTTCATCGTTTCCTTTTCCCAGATTTTTTAAAAACATGTAAAAGGCAACGAAAGTTTTTTAAAGTTTTTTTTGGGGGGGGGGGGCGAAAGGTAACATACGAATAAGAAAACAGAAGAAGCGATTTAAAGAGAATTCGATGCGTCTCGTAGGGAAATGCGTGAAACCTGGCGGGTATTGAATTGCGTGTTTCTCTTCTTTTCCCAAAACTTATATATGTATACATGCATTTTTTTTGGGGGGGGGGGGGGGGAATAAATAAAATTGGGGGGCGATGGGGAAAATTTTTTTTTTTAACTAAAAATATTTCTTTGGGTGGGGGAGAGTACACATTTTTTGGGGGGGGGAGGGGGGAGGTGGAGAGTAAAAAAAAATTGGAGGGGGTGGGGTAAATTTTTTTTTAACTAAAAATATTATTTTGGGTGGGGAGAGTAAAAAAACTTTTATTGGGGTGGGGATAATTTTTTTTTTTCAAAAAATGAGTATTTTTAGGATGGTTGGCGTGAGTGAAACAAATTTTTGGTGGGGGGGGAGGTGGTGGTGAAAGAATTTATTTTTTTTAATCCTGTGTTTTTTTCATTTTTTGTGATTTTTTTTGTTTTTATTTGGTTTTTGGTTTTTATGTTTTTCATGTTTTTTGTCAATTTTTTTTGTTTGTTTTTGCGTCAATTTTGATGTTTTTTTAATGTTTTTTTGTTTTTCATCTGTATTGTTAATGCTTTTGTCAATTTTTTGTTTTGCTTTTTGCGCTAATTTTGATGTTTGTTATACCTTTTTTGGTTTTTATATGTTTTTTTAATTTTTTTATGTTTATTGTTAATGTTTTTATTTTTGCTCTTTGGCGCCAATTTTTGTGTTTTTCATGTTTGTTTTTTTGTTTTGTTTTTTATCTGTTTCTTCATGTTTTTGGTCCATTTTTTGGGGGGGAGGGGGTCATTTTAAACAGGGTGCCGGATCGAGATACAGTCAGATTTGGACGCGTCGGACGATTATCCGTCGAAGTGTAGAGGTAGTGTAGTATCTATTCTGTTGTCATGATACCATCTTACTCAGCATTACCTCCTCCTTTTTGACAGGTGTGGAGGTAATGTAGTATCTGTTCTGCTTCCTACTAGCAAAAATATGCGACCAGAAGCTTGTGCAGTATACCACCCCTATGGAATACATTTTAGGGGGCTTGTGCAGTATTGCGCCCCTATCGAATATGTTTTCTTCTTCTTCTTCAGCACACATGCATCATATGGATTCTTTGATACAACGGGGGCGCATTAATATGAGTTCTTTTTTATGATAGTGATGCTACATGAATGAACTTGATTTTTGTTCTCTGATACAACAAGGGCGCATTAATATGAGTTCTTATGTGTGCGCATCATGGCAGAGATAGGTACGTATATAGTATGCGCACCGAGGGCGTCATTAGGTACGTACATAGTATGCGCACCGGGGCAGCAATAGGTACATATATAGTATGCACACCAGGGCATAGATAGGTATGTATATAGTATGCACACAGGGGTGGCGATAAGTACGTATATAGCATGCGCACCGGGGCGGCGATAGGTGCATATATAGTATGCGGACCGGGGTGGCGATAGGTACATATATAGTATGCGCACCGGAGCGGGGATAAGTACGTATATAGAAGGCGCAGACGGAGGTTGTACTTTTAATAGAAATATATCATACTTTTGCCCTGGGAAATGAAAGAGGAGTGGTGGGGAAGAGACAGCTTTTGCCAAAGACAACAGGGAGACGGTGGCAACAGAGAGAGGGGGTCGGTGAAATGGGGCGATCAGGGAAGAGAATGGGAGAAAGATAAAGAGACGGCTATAGAGAGAGGGAGAGAAATAGAAGTTTGAATATAAAGATGTTACACACACTATTTTGCTTCTATTTTGTGTTTTTATGACCCAGAGCAACGCCGGGTAGCCCTGCTAGTCTATTATATAAAGAGCAGTTGTGTGTGCGTGTGTGTGTGTGTGTCCAGTTAAAAGTCAAAACTACACAAGGCACACTCACAAAACGAATATATTCTTTTTCAGCATTGTCTCGGATAGAATATAGGCACGTTTTATTTTTTAAATATTTTTAATATTCATTCTTTTGGGGTCAGCAGGAAGCAAATTAGTCAAGGGGGTGGTTGCCATTCATTAAGAGCGATTTTTTCCATCGATCTTTGGTTTGAAACTCGAACTAAAATACACTTTCTTTGACTTTAGGCTATGATCAAAGTAAGGATCTCCCATCCACCGACCGATAACAGAGCAGATACTACACTTTCATCCAAAGGTCAGAAAATGTATTTAAACTCGAGATTCGCACCAAAGGTCGATGGAAAAATCGCTCTAAATCTCGATTTCACCTCCCCTGCTAATTGTCTTCCTGTTGGCCATCACCACTAGCACACAGACACACACAGACACACACAGACACAGACACACACACACACACAGACACACACAACTGCATTTTACAGATGATGAGCTGTGGTAACCCAACTGTTTCAGTCACTAAAATTAGAAATAGGTTTCGGCATTATTCCCAAGCAACTTATTTTTATTTAAAACATGTTTTAGTTTAAAAATGAATAAAATAAAGTTATTACAAGTACACGTGAAACGCTGAAATGAAAACTCGCTCGGAAAAAAATCATTAGTATATTTATAAAAACAAATTAAGAACGAGGCTAAAGGAGATAATTCAAATTGATAATTTTTAGTTAAAAGAGAGGGAATCATTTTTTTTTCCATACAGTCAATACAAAAGTAAAACATTATTTTACAATTTTGGGGACTGAAAATCTATTAACCCCCTCCATTTTTTAAAACTCTTTTTTCATAATATACTTTTCACTATTACTTTTGGTTGCAAGAAATAAATGACTCATAAAAATCTATTGAACAATTTTGGACGGTGCATTTTACTTACTCAAACGAAATATAACTAAGATTTTAGTTTTGTCAAGACAAATCTACACTCAAAGCAAAAGCGCTGAAAACAATGCATAAAACGCAGGTCAGAAAAATTGGGTGGTCAAAAAATAAACATTTTTGTAAACTTATCTGACCAAATACCGTCGCACGCGATGCGCTTGTGTGTGTGTGTGTGTGTGTGTGTGTGTTTGTGTGTATGACTCCAAATACGCGCATGTGTGTGTGTGTGTGTGTGACTCCAAATAAGCGCATGTGTGTGTGTGTGACTCCAAATACGCGCATGTGTGTGTGTGTGTGACTCCAAATAAGCGCATGTGTGTGACTCCAAATAAGCGCATGTGTGTGTGTGACTTCGAAAAAATCGATTAATTCATTAATAATTTATTTTAAATATTTAAGTAAAAAGAAAAATGTAATGAATAAATAAAAAAATAAAAAATGGTAAAATAGGAAATATCCACTTGCTCATGGCCGCCATATCTGAAATTGGAAATTGCGAACTGGTGTTAATCTCCCTAAAAAATCCCACATATTTTAAGCCGGATTTTATTTTTTTTGATAAATAATAATTTGTTTTCAAGAATTTGTTTAATTATATGTTTTTATATTTAAAAAGAAGGGCATTGTTTTATTATGCAAAAGTAAACTTTTAATAAAAACAATGATAGTCAAATAAAATATTGAGTCGGAAAATGGGGAGGCAAATAATAATTAATTAATAAATTTAAATATTAACAAATAATAAAATCAAACTGAGTACATTAATAATATTTTGTTTAAACTTTGCGCAGAAATGGAACTGTGGCGTTTTTTAAACAATATTTTTAAAGCGCATTATTTCCAGGTTGGTCATCAGAAATATGTGAATAAATATATTTAAATGTTTTACTTAAAACAAAAATACAAATTTCCTTTTAATTTGAAAACAAAATCTGAACTTTTTAAATATAGCCATATTTGGTCATTTCTTTTGTTTTTTGCAAAGCTAATTTTTTTTTTTTTTTTTTTAAATTATTATTACTTAAATATTTCTAGTTTAAACTTTTGAAGAACTTGGTCCTCCTGCGGATAGAAGATGTGAAGTAAAATTATTGTTTTTGTAATTTCTTTAAAATTTTGAAATTGTGAAGAAGAAAAAAAGTTAATAAGTTTTATTTTGTTGCAATTTTCTTTCTTTGATGACAACAGAATGAAAACGCTAAAAAGTGAAACAAGAAAAAGATGAAGATGAAGAAACGGAGAGAAAAAAAGAAGAAATTAACGATTTGCACATTTTTTTTTTTGTTTGTTTTGTGCAAGCGGAAAACTAAAAGCCTGCCTTGATTATATATATTTATTTATTTTATGGATTTTTAGGAAATAATCTTTTGTAAAATGCCTTTTCTTCCTCTTCTATGTAAATAAGACGAAGAAGATTGATAAATAAATAAATAAACTAAAACAAGGAGAGGTCTGGGATGTTCCCTGGCGGATTGTTGACGTCATTCCTTCAGCCTCAGTGCGCTTCTTAGTAAAAGAGGGGAGGGGTATAATATAATAATGTCCATTCGAAGAAGCAGCCAATATTATTCCAAAAGGAAAACTATTCTTCCTAGACGAGGGATGGAATAAGGAGTACAGCTTAAAGAATGTTATATTTAATCTGCAGTTAGATGTGTTAAATGAACTACTTTGGTCTTCCCTTTTGGCAGGGTGAGTGCGCTCATTGCAAAAGTCCACCGGTGTGATGCGTGTATTAGGCGAGAGAGAGGGAGGGATGCGCATGCACGTTGTTGTTATGTACGCGAACAACAACAACAACCAACTTGAAAAAAGGAAGAGCTGTTAAAGAAAATAGAACATGATTCAAAGTCGGCAATTGCATCGGTTAAACACGCATCTTCTGCTGTACACGTTCACAATTGAATCAGTATTAGTTTAAAAAAAATGTTTTCATTGTTTTTGAAAATAAGAGAGAGAGCACAAACACTACAAAAGTATTATGACAATTATTGTATTTAAATTATTTATATTTTAAAGTTGCAAACAAAGAACTAAAAATGACAAAACAACTTCATAATTAATTGGCAATTATAAAGTTAAACAAACCAGATATTAAAAAGTAGCATTCAATATTTCGGAAAAAGACAAACTTGAACTTATTAATTTTGGAAGTTTTTATGAATTTATTCCAAAATGAGTCATGAAGCCCTAAAACTAATAGTTTTTCACCAGCAATAAATACCCAGCATTCACGAAGAAAACAAGAATATAAAACCGCGTACTTATCGGTGTCCACCGCTAGATGAGGCACTCTCGACGGGGAATGCCGCGGAAGACGATCACGGCAACTCTTGCGAACCATCCAGGGTGCTCACTTTTGAGGGAAGATAGAATTCCCACGTTAAAATGAACTTTGTGCAACATTTTGTCTCCGTGGGAAGGGAAAACTAAATATTACTGACGGAATATTTGTAAATAACAATAGAAAAAGAAAAGAAAAAAAAAAGATTTTTTAAAAATGTGTTATTTATTTTAGGTAGCGGAGTTTTTGAATATAAATTTTATAATCTTGTGTGAAGTAAGTTTGTTAAATTAGCTTCAATTGTTACACCACTTTAAATAATATATATATATATATATATATATATATATATATATATATATAAAGAAAAATCAACTCGGAATCGGAACACTGAACAGATCCGATATAAATCGTGCACACACAAAGGGCTCGATATCCTTTCAGAAATGTATAATATAATAAATTAAATTATTTATTGATATATGTTGGCGTCTTTCAGTCTACAGAGACAATGAATACACCCTATAAAGGTGCTTGTGCGTGGAGTCAATAGTGAAGCAAGGGTTGAGTAATCTGGACGGCATTAAAGTGCCCATCATCATCATCATAGTATTAATGTGTGGAAGCAAGAGGGTAGTCAGCTACGAAAGTTCGGCTTAAACGAAATTTCTGCTAGCTCTTCGGTCCGCGCCGCCGCCCCCTCCTTCATGCCCCCTCCCCTCCCGCCGGTGGAGAGAATGCGATTCCGTCAAAATGTCGCTTGCGTGGGAGGTGGGTGAAATTTTTTGAAATTCTCACTTTTCGAAAGGAAATGAAGCCAAGTGGAATGAAGGGACCCTTACAAACGGATTATTAAAGCCACGATCCTCGCTTGCTTCTTTGCATTTTGGTCGATTTTAAAACGGATTTGTGGGGAAAGTTTGCAGCTTTTTTCTTGTTTTGTTTTGGAGAGAGGCAAACGAAAAAAAAAAGTGTTACAAAAAAATTGGCCAGTTTTTTTTTGTTGTTGTTTTATTATTGCAAAGACAGAAAGAGAAAAAGGGGGCAGCACAAAAGTCTTATCGTTCGCACGAGATGAAACTGTAACCATTTTTTGATGAGTTTGGTTAAAAAAAAATCTGTTTTCTACCAAAATTAGAAAACAACAACAAAATAATTTGGATGTTTTTTTTTCTTCGGATTTTTTTCTCTTCCAACCCTCAAAATCAGTTCTTTTTCTTTATTTTTGCATTAACATTTATTTTGTCTATGATAAAAAGAAAGTTAACGATATACAACCTATTCGATATCTTTCTTTTTGTAAAGAAAAAAACTTTAGTCAACATTTATTTGATAGTTATATACTTTATAACTATTTTACTTCACGATTAGAAAACCATCACCAATAATAAACAATTATATATATATTATATTATATCTGATGAATTCCACCGATGGAAATAAACACCAAGATTTCTGTGTAGCTTACTTGCCATAAGTTTATTTTTATACCAAGCTCTTATATTAAATGCAGTGTTATTTCCAACATTTCTAAAAACGACACCCTATAATAAACCCATTTTAATTATATATATATATATATTACAAGAAAAATAAATTGTGATTTATTTATTGAAACCGATTTTAGCAAGTTTTTGAATATTTCTTCCTAAAAAATGATCTTGTAAACAAACAAAAAACACAATCGTAAAACTGCCAAAAAAGTACTCCCCCAAAATAAATATTAAACTCAGCTGATTTCATACCATTTTTTCTACAAAAATAAAAACAACATTTGAATGAATTTGTTTACTTTTTTTGTCAAATATATTTACATTATTTGTTTAATTATATTTGACAAAAACCAAAGACTCTTAAAAATGTTTCGTTCTTTTCGAACGGCTCCAAACTGAACACGTGCTTTTTTTTAATGACTACTTGTAAATCTTTTCGCTTTTTTAAGTTCAGTTAAATTTTGTGTTTGGGAAAAAAGTTCGGTTTTCAAATTTGATGTTAATTAAAATTTAATCAAGTAAACTTAATCGTTATTTTTTTCTTTACTGCGAAACTAAACCAAATAATTAGAAGTTGTTATATAGTTATCATTATACACAGCAACGCAATTATTTTATGTGCGAAGAAAAATATTTATTCTAAAAAAACATTTTTTGCCATAAAACTATTTTTAATTTATCCGGGTGGCGGCCTTAGAGAAAAAGCAATTCAAAATAGTCATGTTTACATTTTTAATAGAATTTTTAAAAATTCGTTTTAGTTTTGATTTCAATAAATATTCGATTAATAAATAAAATAATAATTCAATGTTTATTTATCATAACTTCGTATAGGCGGGAAACCCGAGATAATAAAGAAATTAGCAACTTTTTTTTAGTGTAGATAATTTTTTTGCGTATTGTACGTAATACATGTCTACAGGAAGACCTCCCCCCTATCTTCATTGCATATTTAAACCAGATTCGTTTTTGTCGCTTCATAAAATTCATCTGCTGACAGAAACAAAAGTTTAAATTGTTTATTTGCAAACATTTCAAAACATAATAGTGATCTGACTCTTCTGCGAGTTTCACGTGGTCGAAGATTCCGTGCAGAATTCAATCCGTTTCGTAGTAAATGTTACTTGGTGCGACTCTGTGACTGCAGGGTAATACTCTACCTCCCCTTTGTGTATGTGAACATTTTGTCAATTGCAAGAGTTTCAACACAAACCAGATATTGAAAGAAAAAAGGCAACAAGGAAAAACAAACCGGATAAATTCGAGCCTTCTTTTTTCTTTACAATTATTAAAAGTAAAAGTCACACACGATATCATGATAATGTGTTAATTTTATTTTGCACACTGATAAAATGTCCCCACCCCCTGAGACGTATCGGAATTATGAATTATAAGCACGGAACTACAAAATTTGCTAAATTTAATTGACCCTTTATATAATATATATATATATATATATTATAGGTTTTTGTTAGCATAGTCAAGACTTTTATATAAAAAAAAGTCATTGGCTTTCCTCTTCATTTATTTTCAAGGAAGAAAACATCTTTCACGGAGAAAAAAAGCTGCAATAATTATCAAAAGGATTTACCAAAACACACAAGAGGTGCCCCACTCCACCCCTAAAAACAAACTTTTGTTGGTACCTGCCTTGACCTATCTGTTGGGATAATGATGACTCCCTCATAATCTTCAGTAATTATGTCTTTGTAAGTCGCACTTTTGACAAGAATACACGTTTTGGATGTATATTTCTTTACTTTTCAAAACCCCTGGAATAAAATACAAATAAGGAAATGAACAACAAATGCACACCAAATGGTGCATATGTTTTTGTGACACAAAGGTCAAACCATTTTTCAGGTGAGTAAAAACTTTATCAACTTTTTTGTTCTCCGCTTTCGAAATTTTTTGGATGAGTGTTGATAATTTGAATTATTCTGATTACTATTCTCAACTTCACAACGATTCGACCGATGTAACCTCCGATTTTCTTCAGATGCATCATTTTGATGTTGATCGAACTCTGGAACTTCAAGAAGGTCGGGACTTACGTCGGCCGAAACGTTACGAATATAACAACCAAGATGAGAATCGTCGTCAGAATAATTCAAAAATTCATTTTCTTTTTTCAATTAATTTAAGGAAAAATACTTCGAATCAATATTATTTTTGCTCTCTATCAAAAGTTTGTCTTGCGAATTTATAAATTTTTTAATCTAATAATTTTCAATTTTTTGACGTTTAAAAAAAATGTTTAAATTCTTTTTTGTTTTCACTCTTTCATTTAGAAAACAAAAATACTAAACTTTATTCGTAGACAATATTAAGTATTTTTAATTCTTTTTCTCAATCACTTCTTTTTTTCCTTGTCTTTTTGTTCATCCCAGATCTTGTTGCCACTTTAACCCCATGAAGAAAAAAATCTTTATTTTTCAAAAACTTGTTTTTAAAAGTAAACGGGAAGAGATGAAGGAAATATTTGCATTTCAGAATCAAACATTATATATAATATCGTTGATATATATATAATCTATGTGTATGTATACTGTTGAAATAAACAGTTAATTTAGCCCACTGTGTTGGGAATAAAGACAAAAAACTGGCATTCCTATCGGATTCGAACTTCTTGCCAGGTTCGAACCCTGTACGAGTCTTATTTTTCTTTTCGTTGTTATCTGTTTCGTATTCCCAGTCCATTGATAAAATCTGTATATTTAAGGATATTACTAATGCAAACTGTCTAAAAAAAGCTACATGATATACTGTAAGACCAATGTTTATTATATAGCATGTTCACAAGAATCAAACATATTTTCTTTTCGAATCCTCCGAGTACGTCTTGGTACATTCCAAGTTTAGCGAATTTTCTTTTAGAGATGTTATTGATGTTGGACTATTATATTATCCTCATGCATATTAAAAAAAATGTTTTTTTAAAATATTTTCCTTTTTAAATTTAGATGGTTTAATTTTTATAATTATTTTTTTGTTTTTAGAAAACAAACGAATGTTAACAAATAAGAATATGCACCTGATTTTTCACCTTACTTTTAGCGAGCAAATATAGCCGCCCGGGGGGGGGGGGGCTCTATATAAGCACCAAAATGTTACGTATTATTTTTATTTGAAAATTTTGATAGCGAATACGCATTTTTTATCCCCTATCCAAATTCCAAAACCTTCCCGGAATAAAATCTGCTTAGCGAGGATTTTTTTTTCTTATAATCTTAAAGAATATTTTTTTAAATCCGTATTAACGGCGAAATTTTTATAATTTCATATTGTGCGTCGGGGTATGTTGAAAGGAAACCGATAAAGTGCTCGATCGCAAAAATGTGTGCGCTAAAATACAAATTTCACACACATAATTGAATATATTCTTTATTATATATATATATATATATATATATATATATATATATTTCCTTCATCGACGCGTGTGCGCGTTTCACAGATGAACATCGTCACGCGCAAGGACACGCGCACTTGTCCGTGGCCACCGAGAGTAACTCTCGGTGGCCACGACTTGTCTCTGTGTGTATACGGTACAAAGTAAGTGTAGTATCTGTTCTACCTCAGAAGACCATTCTTCTAGACATGACTTACTCCTTTCTGAAGGGAGGAGTATTGAAGTTTCGACAGTGTTTCTTTATCCCTATCCAGAGTGCCCCCCCTCTTTTTGGGTGGGGGTGGATACCCATCAGCCACATTAAAAACCGACCGTCCGTGTCAACCATTCCTCCGTTGTAGGGAGGGACAAACGTCAGCTGAAGAAAAAAGCACATGACTATGATAAGGCGTGAATGTTAGCATGGAAACACACACACACTGAGTTGAATTGTTTTTATTTCCGGCTAAAAATTCGACGCGACGCCAACAAACCACGTCTACGTCTCTTCTCCCTCCCAAACATTGCGTAACATTTCGTTCTCTTCTTCAGTATGACAATCAAGATGACTTTCATCTCCCAGCAAAAAAATTATTGAAATAATTGGCTAAAATTTTACTATGCCGTCAACGAAAAAAACATGAGATTTTATCTATTTTCGTGCGATTACACGTCAACAACTTGAAAATATCTTGAAATTAAAAAAAAGAAAGTCAGTACTTCTACAGAATTTGCACCAAAATGACTTTTGCCGAACTTAGTTTAGGGTTAAAAAAGTAGTTTGGTTAAAATTCTGTGGAAGTACAATAATGTTATAGACCTATTTTAGAATATATGGGTTTGCTTTGCTCAAATCTTTTAACCAAAATGACCACACAGTTCTTAACCACATAGCTTAAGACAGAACGAGTAACCATTTTTTTGGTTTTTCTAAATGGCCACCATTTTTTTCTTCAGACCTAGTATACTTTATATTGTTTCGTATTGCCACCCGGACTTAGGGCTTGTGTTACGGTTAATGAGCATTTTTTTTTAAGAGTCCTCCTTTTTTGATTACCACTTAAAAATATCTCGCACACGTATTTTTTCTGTCCTATACTACGTGGTCAAGAACTTGGTGATCATATCATGTCTAATTTATGTAGTAAAGTGAGCCCCCCCCTACCACTCTAAAGTTAAAAATGATTTAAAAATACTTTCAATGATAAGGATGTTGACGTGTAATTGCGCACACACACACACACACACACACACACACACAAAGAATCTCATTTATTCTTTCATTGGCAGCATGAGGAAAAGGATAGTTTTGCTAAAAGTAAATATCTTAAATCTGAATAGAATCCTGCCAGATTCATGGACCGTAGAGCGCACTCTTTGGCTTCTTTAGAATTTTTACTCGTGTTTTGTTGCTATCAAGACTTTCCTTTTGTCACACCTTTCACAATCGTGTGATGACCATGACATCATTCTTTCGTCGTTGATAGTTTTTCGTCCACATTAAACAATGGAGAGGGGTGTGTATAAATAAAATGATATCAAAACAAAAATGCTTAAACAAAACAAAAAAAAAACCTTCATTTTCGTTCCCCCTCTCCGAAAAAGCAACTTTATTCTTTCAATTATTATCGTTTTTTCCGAGAATCGCGCGTAAAGTCGTTTTGTGTTTTTAATAGCACAACACAAGTTATACGCGCAAATAGTTTGAGAGACAATGGATAAGGGTGTCCGTCTATAGTGATTCAAGGGTTGCCGAATTTCATCGGCACCTCTCCTGAATCCGAAACAATGCCGGGATAAGCAAAAAGAGACTGTTAATATTATTTAGAAGTTTTCCTTCTTCCCCTAGACGAATTGCATAACCAAGGCTTGAGGGTCTAGTTTATTCTATTTAATCCATAGCAGAAGGGCCAGCGAAGATATACGGATTCATACCTTCTTGTATGCACATTTATATAACGTTTGCAGACTTTCGATAATAGCCAGGTTCATTAATTAAGAACTATCTCCATAATTCTTAAACAAAAAATTAAGATAAATGGGTTTTTTACCATTCAGTAAACAAAAAATAGACTTTAAAATGTTAAAGTTGTGGACCCTGAAACGTCTTTTTAATTCCTTAATTTATTCGGTTGAACACATTATGCTAGATACCCGCTCATTTCCATGTGAAACACATTGACACTGACCTTTTTTCTGTATACACACACACACACACACACACCTGACTACACGCAACGAAACACACATGACGTCACTCCAAAGTCTGCGACCTCTCCCTCCCCCATGTTTATATTTACGTTTACACACTTGAATAGACAAGAGAAAGAGAAACACTGACGTCATTTACACGGAGTTAAAAAAAATGTGCGTGCATTTACACGCTGTGTCTGCGTACTATTGCGTCGTCGTAAATAAAAGCCCAGATGTGTAACCCCCCCCCCTTCTCCGTACGAACGTTAAGTCATCTGACCTGGTTAATAATAAAGAAACAAAAAGAAATAAACACGTTTTGTTTTTGTTATTGTTTATTTTGGAGATCCTTAAAAAATCATTTGTTTGTGTTTTTTAAACATTTATATAGTTTTATTCCGATCACCACGGTGTTATTTATTAACCCCCATTCGACCATCCCAATGACGTCATTGGTTGTCTTTCAAAAAGTTATATATACAAACTAGCTGTATCTACCCAACGTTGCCTGGGAGTCTTTTTACTTTCATTTTGGTTTCGGCCCACCCCTTCTTTTAACTATGCAGTTTTTTCTTTCTCAAATTATATTTTAAATAGGATTTTTAAAAGTTCGCCGAAGTACTTTACGATATTACATTTTTTAATTCTATTTTTAAAAATTGAATAAACATTGAAAATAATAATGTAAGTCACGTAGAGGTGTGAAACACACACGTATAGACACGAAGTTGTTGCACGATTTTATCACTACAGAGATGTGATTTTTCAATTTTCTGTCTTGATTTGATGCTAAATAAATTAAAACATTTAAGTTTTCCTTGAGATTTTTGTTTATAGTTTCGAACAAAATGGCTGATTTTGTTCGGCAATTGTTTCGTATTAAAGAATCGAGTATTGTGTATATATATATATATATATATATATATATATATATATATATATATATATGTTATAGTTTTAATTAAAGGTTAAATTTTCCTTATTTGAAAGCAAACGATTTTGTTTTGTTTGTTTTTTTTTCGTTTTTTTTTTTGTCAAACTAAACCAAATTAACCCTCCTAATATGAGCGACGGTAAATAACATGTATTTCCGTTTTGTCTGACCGTTTTTGTATTTTTCGGAATCACGTGAAGAAATTTTTTTTTTTTCTTTTTTTTATTATTACTTTTTATAAATAAAATTATTACCCTTTCCCCTCGCACCCTTTTTGCCCTCCACCCCTCGGATGAGTGAAGATTTACAAGTAGTTACGTTTTTGTTTTTTTTAAATTTCAAATACCTTGTTAACCCCAATTCTTTTAGTGGGTTCCTACTGACTTGTGACCCCCCTCCCCCATGGCAAAGTTAAATACACGATCGGCTTTTAATATAGGAGAAATCCAATCCCCTCACACAGACACACCCAAGATTTGGATTGAGCATGAATAAACATTGTCTCTGTCTAGAATTTCTCCGATGAAAGAGTTCAGAACAGATACTGCACTTTGATCATCCCAGTGCGAAAGTGCATTTTACTTACCTCATCACGAAGGTAAAGTTAGCCAAGGTCGTTTATATTGTGGGGAAAATCCAGCGCTTCAAAAAGGGCAATCTGGTTTAGGACATTTTTTATGCTTATTTATTTTCCTTCGAGGACAGAACAGGTATTATGCTATGATCCCAGCCTGATAGACCTAGCGAGTCCAATATTTTGGGGGCAGCCAATGTTCGTTCTCCACAAATCGTAAGACTGGAAACTTTGTAGAAAAAAAAACAATTTTTATTTCACAAATTTCCAATCTTTTTTTATGATTTTCAGTTTTTTTAATTCAAACATCTAAATGCAAAACTATTAAAACTTTTAAATTAAATAAATATTTTTATCATGTGTCCAGTAGCCTTTTTATTTTCTTAATTGAATTAAACCGAAATAACATGTTTTTTGCTTCTATATTTATTTACTTTTTTCAAAAAATTGGTCTAAATTAAAAATAAGTTTGTGGGTAGAGTGAAACTCTAAATTTGGGTGACTGAAATATGAATCAACTCAAAATCGAGTAGGATTAATGATTTATTTAACAAACAAAAAAAAGAAGAATAAAACTACGTGTTGACCGCCGCACCCCTGTTGTCACATCGAACAAACACGGAAATGTTTTAAGCTTCTTCCTAAAAACAATGACCCTCGATGCAACTTTATTTTATTACCCCCACTTTCACAAGAGCTAAAAATCCGACCTGATATATGTCAGTGGGTTAATGGGTCATATGAATGACCTCCCTTTTAAAGTTCACTCAAAAATGAAACTATTTTTTTTTAATTGAATATTTTTCTGGAGTAGAAGTCATTTTTTTTTTTAAATAAAATGCCCCCCCCCCCCACCACCACTCGTTTTTTAGGTTTGATTTAAAGTTCTTTTCTCTTTTTGTTGACCGATATTTGCATGTCTTGTATTTAAATTATTCCGACTACTATTCTCATCCTGGATGTTATTCTCACAACGTTTCAGCCGATGTAACCTCCAACTTACTTCACATGCATCTTGTCGAACTCTGGAATCTATACGGAATTTCGAACTGAACCCTTTATTTAATCCACCGGAGTAGATTGTTTAGGATTTTTAAGAAGTCTTAAGTATTTTTTTATTTGTTTCTTTGTATCGCCTGTACTGAGAATTGAACCATCATCTTCCAAAACGGATAGAGAAGTTAAGTCACAATCAATTCTAAGTGACAGTCTTCCGGAGGTTGAAGGTTCAATCCTCACTACAGGCGGTACTAACTAAAATTACTTAAGATTTCTACCCGAGCGAGAACAATCTACCCTGTAGATTAACTAGTGTTTTGTTCAAAATTCTGTATAGATTCTAGAGTTTGATAAGATGCACCTGAAGAAGGCATGAGGTTACATCGGCCGAAACGTTGTGAGAATAACATCCAAGGTGAGAATCATAATTTTCATCTAAAAACTTCCAAAACATTTTCATTTCTTGTCAGTAGAAAGTAAACTGGTTGTTTCTCAGCATTGATTACCAGCAGAAACATCCGACGTTGTCTGGGATTAATTAATAGAATGTTCTGTTGAGTCCACCCTATTCATTTTACATTTTACGATATTCTATTTTGGGGGTGGGCTAAGGGATATCAGTGAATTAAGATTAATTAAAATAAATTCGGACAAATTTATAATCTTTAACAATCTGAAGGCATACACGGCGTTCTCCCATAATCAATGAGGAACCCTGTCCACTCCTGGTCCAAGCCCTGCACCCTTTAAAAGCGTGTCTATTTTTTTTTTTTTTAAGTTATATAATTTCAAGTTATAAATAAGATAAAATGAAGTAAAATGTATTCTTTTTATGTATATTGAGTGAGAATGCACACTGCATTATATTATTGTATTCCCTTCGATCAAATATATAATATACTTACCTAAGTAATGTAGTTTTAGAATATATATATATATATATATATATATATATATATATATATATATATATATGTATATATAATGTATGTATAGTTCGGCGGCAAATCATTTTTTATGCAAGCGGCATTAAAGACCTAGTAGTTCTCTTTTTTTCACGATCTTGCTTGTCAATTTCTCGACACGGAGAGCGATTCTTCGGTTTTCATGTGTTAACCGATGGAGTATGGCACCTAGCGTTGTGTCGTGGGCCATTCCTCGAGCGCTTTTGGTCTCTCGACCGTCTTCAGAAGGCGGTATCCAATTCCGTCCCACAGCAGGAATATGTGACACAAGGTCGGAAAGTGGTGGAAGAGTCAAGCCAGTGCCCCGAAAGAAGGAGCACTCTGGCCTAGCAAAAATAGCCTGGGCAGCCCCGTCAGCATTCCCTGATAGGGGCGCCTCAGGCAGTAAGCAATAAACTTACTCCTCCTGTGCAGTTCTTACAATAAACTTACTCTTGTCCTGTGCAGTTCTCCCAGGCTTTGCCTCCACTCTTTAGTGGAGGCAAAGCCTGGGAGAATTGCACAGGACAAACCCATAGACCGGCGGAATCAAGACCCGAAAGCCAAGACGATACCGATCTATAGGGTGTAGTATCCATCGGAACAGATACTACACTTTAATCTTGGCCAAAAGGCCGTTTTCAGACAGCGATATTTAATTCCTTCCCACAGCAGGAATATGTGACACAAGGTCGGGAAAGTGGGATTTGAAAAGCCAGCGCCCGAGAAGGTGAGCACTCTGGCCTACAAAAAATGCCTGGGCAGCCCCGTCGGCATTCCCCGATAGGGACGTCTCAGGCAGTAAGCGATAAACTTACTCCACCCCAAAGAGGGGAGGAAAAGCCTGGGAGGGTTGACCTCCTAGAACTGCACAGGACAAACCTACAGACCGGTGGAATCAATGATTATTGACGCCATTCCCTGTCGGGCGTGTCTACAATCAGTTCAGCTTGCCGATGATTCCACTGGGCACGGAGATTTACTAAAGATGTCTAAATCTGCCCTTTTGGATGAAACCGCGGTACATTGCTGAAATATGTAATATACAGTATCTAAATAAATTATATTAGCTCTCTTATATGATCGAGCACTTTATTTGATTTCTTTTCATATACAACCTGACACTATATATATATATATATATATATATATATATATATATATATATATATATATATCTTTATTTATTTCTTTATTTTCTTATTATCATTGCGTATTAATTGTTAAAGACTGATAGGGCGTTAGTACCAGTGGTGAATGCTATTTGATTAATTGTGGGTTGTAATTTTTTTATGTGTAGGGCTTCGAAGATTTTTAGTCTGTTGGTGCAGTTGTTTTTATGTATGATCTTAGTATTAGTTGTTAATATCTTTTTTAGTTCGGTTGATTTTATGTTTTATTTGTGTGTGGTAATGTGTCGTTGGATGGCACTAGTATCATTTAAGTGATATGTAAGGCGTCGGGAGAGGGTTGTAGTCGTGTGGCCGATATAAGTAATGTATTTATCTGTTTGGGTCTTGGAAAAACATTCCTCGAATGGGCATTTGAACAAATACAGTACGTTTGTTTAGTTTAGAGGGGAGTTAGTAGTGTTATTATTGTTGATTATTTAAGTTAGAGGTTTTGAATTTTGTGTAGTAAATTATTAGTTTTATTTTTTGTTGTTCGGTGGGTTTAGTGTGTCAGTTTATTATGTGAGTTACAGCTTTTTTCGTTGAGTTTGTAGTTAGAATGCATTTGGTTTTTATAGTACAAGGAAAGAGTGTCATTTTTATTGTGCTTTTTTTGTCTGATTCTTTTGGTGTTGGGAAGTTAGATATAGTTTTATTTGTTGGGGAAATTGTTATTTACTAGGGTTTGTTTGATGTTGGTGAGTTCTTTGTAGAATATTTTTTGGGGATGAAGATATCATGTGTGGACGGTGGACGAGGTTTTTTTATTAAGGCAGTTTTATATTTTGGGGGGCATTCACTATGGTAGTTGAGCAGATTAGGGTTATTGTTCATGGGTTTTTATATGTGGATGTTGTGTATTGGGCAGGGTTGTTGCTTAAAATATCTCAATAATGGCATATATAGAAAGAGCTCGATGATCTAAGAAAGAATCTTTTTAAAGTTTTTAAATCTGACTAAAAATAAGGAAGTTATGACTATTTTTGTGCCTCGCACAATTGGATATTTTCCCCTCTTTAAGACCATATGCGTTTCGTCACATTTTTTACACTAATTTTTCAGTAAAAATGTTATGTCTTTGTTAAAACACAAGATTAAGCAATGAAATTTACCATATAAGTGTATTTTTGTACAAGGAATCAGAATGTGCCACTGAAAATCTCCAGAAATTAATGGTTTACAAGTAATCTGCACTAAGTGCACATAAATATGCTGCAATACCTTAAAAATACCGTGTATCCATTAAAAGAAAGAAGTTAGAAAACTTAAAGTTGAATTGTAATACATTTTATGTACAAGAAACTAAAATCTAATACTAGGACTGTTTAAAAATGAATATATTGCAAGATTTCTTTGGCATTATTGTAGATTAACACCTTCCGCCAACTCACCCCCTTACCTCGCCAAAATATGAGATTCTACTTTTTTTATTTAGGCAATTACATGTTAACACCCTGAAAAACTTGGCAGAAAGAAAGAAACAAAAACAATTATTTTAGAATGTAGAGTGGGGATCAGTTTCACATAAATTAATTATTAATTAATCCACCATTTCAAGACCATTCTAGCGTTTTAGGGCAGTTAATTATTTTTTCTATGGGGGATAAATCCTGTGCGTTTTTCTGGTTTTGTTTGTTTTTTTTTTTTTTTTTTTTTTTTTTAGATGATTATGAGGGTCTTTGTGGGAGGAGGGGGGGGGCTTACAACTTAAACTTAAGGTTATGTGAACACTCTGAAAACTTAGCAGAAAGAAAAAAAACAATTTAGAATTTAGAGTGGGGGATTAGTTTCACATATATTTAATGTAGAATAATTCACCATTTCCGGGCCATTCTAGCGTTTTAGGGCATTAATCAATTTTTTTCTATGGAAAATAAATCCTGTGCGTTTTTTTTTATGGGCGTCTGCTTTTTTTTTTTTAATTTTTTTTTAGACGATTATGTGTGGTTTTAATGGGCTTTTTGTAGGATTAGGCTTACCACTCGGACTTAGGGTTAGTGATAAGGTTAAGGAAGGGGTTTTGTTTTAGATGGAGGTTGCCATTCGGACTTAGTGTTAGGGTTAAGGGAGTTTTTTAGGGGGTGGCTTGCCACTCATATTTAAGGTTAATGGTACGATACGTTCAAGAAGGCATTTTTAGGAGGTGGGCTTGTTAGTCGTACCTAGAGTTAGTGGTAGAGTAATTATTTATTTTATAAATTTCACTAAAAAGCAAGAATGGCCGGGAAATCGGAGATCATTTTACATTAAATTTATATGTGAAACTGATCCCCCACTCTAAATTCTAATTTTTTTTTCTTCGCCAGGACTTTAAGGGTGTTCACACATAATCGCTTAAAAAAGTAGAATCTTATTATTTTTTTTTTAAATTGGCGACTAGAAAGTCATTACTACTAGAAGTTCGAAAGTTGTTTGAAAACCAGTATTTCTTTAAGTATTTTTTATAAAAGAACCAAATAGGATTAACTTTTTTAACCACAAAAAGTATTTTTGTCTTACTTTTAAAAGAAGTTTATAAACGAATTTTACAAAGCTGCTGCTGATTGATTGTTATATCAGCAATACTAGCAGCCATTGTTGACTTTCGCTCAAAAAAAGGACAATATTTTTTAGGATAAGGTAATTTAAAATTACTATTACCGAAAGACAAAACAACGTACAATTATAATTTTAATGCATAAAAAAAGATGAAAGATTAATTTATTTACTAGTTGGGTACGAAAAATGTAACAACATTTTCTATATTCATATTGTTATATTAAAGCGTATAGCGGAAATGAATAGACAACACAGGATGGAAATTATAACAATTCAATCATTTATTTTCCAAACAAACGGAAGGAAATTACCAAGAATTGTCGTCGTTGTTGTTGGTGGTAGTGATGGAAGCAACGGCGGCACTTTTTGTTGTTGTTGGTAGGAGTAGACACAGCGATGATTGCTGTTGTTGGTAGGAGTAGACACAGCGATGATTGCTGTTGTTGGTAGGAGTAGACACAGCGATGATTGCTGCTGCTGTTGTTGTTGTTGTTGTTGTTGGTAGAAGTAGACGCAGTGATGACTTGTTGTTAGGAGTAGACGCAGCGATGACTGTTGTTGGTAGGAGTAGACGCAGCGATGATTGTTGGTAGGAGTAGACACAGCGATGATTGTTGTTGTTGTTTGTAGAAGTAGAAGCAGCGATGACTGTTGTTGTTGTCGTTAGTAGAAGCAGCAGCGCTGATGATCGAGGCGGAGCGGCCGCGATGCCCACCGCAGCAGCCGCGGGTCTCGGTGGCCAGCGGTCCCTCTGCCTGCCTGTTGCTTGACCCCACTATTTATAGAAAAGTGGTGGACGTAGTAGTAGACATATGTCTTCGGATGAAAGATGGCCCCATGATTTAGAAAATTGTGTTTCTTTTGGGACGTTCTTTTTGCCACAGTGAGCATGGCACATGAGCAATCCGTGTGTAATTGCTATGGTAACAAGTATGATCATGTGCTCCGACTTTTGTGCCATCACAGCGATTACAGAACGAGTCCCAATGCAGCCGATTCCACTTTTAAGCGGTCAGGAATCACGTACACAAGGCTTACTTGGGTAGCGGTTGTCACGGTAACACGTGCCGACAAACCAAAACGAGATCTAAAAACATAACATATTTTCAAATTTTTTAAATTCGTTCTAGAATGAAAATAAACAAAAATCGCCTCGTGTTTATAGCTGCTATTACTGCTGCTACTACTACAGTCAGTTTTTCAAACTATAAATAGAAAACGTTTTTTGTTTTTTTTTCGATAGGGTAATGGAATATTATTACTACGAAAAGAGAACACATATATACAATTATAATTTTAATACATAAAAAAGTAAAAAGATTGATTTACTTACTAATTGGGCGACGGAAATGTATTTTTCGAAAATGTTCAACCGACGTCGTGTTGAAGGATTATTTTTTAAATTTCAAAAAAATGAATGAGCCGAATTACTTCGTACACCGACAAACATTAAAAGTGATGCTTCCCCTGATTGGTTTCCAAATTTCAGGACGAAATTCCGCACAGAGGGACGGTACGAGAGTTTTAAACTATGCAGGGGTAAAAAAAAAAAGTGACGTAAATTGCTGAAAATAGCGTTAACATTTTTTGGCTTTTATTTGCTCAAAACTCTTAAAAATATATAATGTATATTATTATTCATGAATGCACCTGAAAAGATATTCATTTCCTAACAAAATGATGGTATTTTGAGCACTAAAGTGCTTTAGTTTTTAAGATATGACTATTTTAATAGAACTACCCTCAAATCTGTGATTATCCAAACCATTTTCTGGCGATGTGTATTGCTACTAGAACATCCTCAAAAGCTATGAATGGATATAAATGGTTAAATCTGATATAGTACTGTAATTTAGGACCATTTTCAGGCTGTAAAAGGGTTTTCATGAATGTAGAATAGCCAAAAACTAGTGAAAAATAGCCAAAATTTCCAACATCAAAAGCTTCATATGTGTGGGACACATAGGAGATGTAGAGGTACATGATTGGAACAGAGAGACGCAGCGATTAGCTGTTCAATTTGGAGATTCTTCTGAACAGTCTGTCATGACAGCTGTCAGTTTTTCCCAAATCAAAGCTTTATTGCACCCTACTGTCAGAGACAAACGATTAAGTGATGCCAAAAAAAGATTTACAATGTTCCTTCGATCTTCAACTGCCATGTTTAGTGAACACAGACGAAATTTCTTCCCACTGGAAGTTTGAATCACCAATGATGGCCACTCACCATTTAGTCTTTTGCGGGTTGTGGTGTCATAGTGGAAGGCTACCACATCAGATGGAGTAGTATCAAGAAGTGCTAAGGCAGCATTCCTTTCTTCCTGGATTGCCATCAAGTGCTTCATCTTCCGAATCGTCTTTGCTGATGGGAGAACATACTTATGTTGTATATATTCTTCCTCAGTGTGAGGTCGTTTATTCTTCGGCGGTTCAACTTCATCTTTTTCAACATCAGCTTTCAGAGCGTAGTTCAACCCCAGATGTTTCTCAGTCGCAACCTTATACGCCATCCGTGCTGCTTCTGGAGAAATGTTTGCGGCTGATGAGGAAGCAGCCAGTGCAATCTTGATGGAGTCAGTAAATGTTTTGCTTCCTTCACGGAGATTGAAAGTCATATCTGTTTGAACTCCAACTTCATTACAGCTGACTGTGGTGCATACACCCTCCCTGACCGGTGCACAGCAAAATTGATATTAGTATCACTATCGTCGAGAGTATTGTTCATTATTGTAACCCTTTCTTCTTCCTCTGTAACTGAAATAGCCATCTCTTGCTCCTCCCTTTCCTCCGTCTCAACAACCATTGATTCATGTTCTTCATCGATATGCATGTTGTCAATTATGACCTTCCGGTTGCGTGCGACTTGATCAAAGAAAAACTGTTTCTCATTTGCATCAAACGTCTCCACGTCAACACCCTTTCCCAGAATATTGAAAAGAATGTGATTTTTTGTCTTCCATTGAATCAAACTAACGCTTACCGGCATAAAGGCCTCAACTGGCATCCATCTTATAGAAGAATACTTATTCGAATGAATGAACATTTATACACTAGAATGGCCACTTATGAATCTCAGCCAATCAGAACACAGAGAATGGACTTTCCCTTCTGAGCATAATGGAACATTCTAGCTTTATTATAAACCGGCATTTTGATGTGCTTGGCAGTCTGACTTATCTTGCTGCTCAACTGGTCATACAGTTGAGCCCTAAGCATCGACTCTATATGGCGCTACGAACAGGATATATGGATTCTGAAGATTGGGAGCAGTACCTCCTCAAAGCAGGGATCTCTGCTAGCTCAGCTCGAACTTATGCTGCCACATTTGCAAGTGAAAAGCTGACAAAGAAGAACCTGCAAATGATGGATTGGGCCATGTTGAAAGAGCTAGGGATCGCGACAATGGGAGAAGCTCTCTCAATCCTTAAGGAACTCTCTGCTGAGGTAACATATGCTAAAGCACCAGCCGCTAAACTGCCCCAGCTCCACCTTGAAATGACCCCCCAACAATTCAGAAAATTCAGAATTGATTGGGAAGTATTCACCAAGATGACGGGTATGCCAACATCTCAGGCCAACATACAGCTATACATTTCTGCTGATGAGTCCGTCCAGAATGCTATAGTCAACACTCACCCTAAATTCTTCACCACTGACCCAGACAAACTACTAGGAATGATAGAGGCATTGGTCACTCAAAGGTCGAATCCCATCGTTCATCGCCTTACTTTTGCCTCCATGTCACAGGGTGAGACTGAGACAATACAGAACTATCTCGTCTGCCTCCGGGCCACAACCCTGGACTGCAACTTTTTATGTCCCCTTTGTGAGCATAACCTGTCTAACATGTACATCAAGGACCAGCTCATCAGGGGAATAGCAAACAATACCCTCCAAGCAGACCTGCTGGCCAAAGCTGGAACACTTACAACTCTCGAACAAAATGTTCGCCATTCTGAGGCGTTCGAATCTGCATTGAAAGACCAAACTTCAATGACTGACACCTCTGACATGGCTATTGCACGGATATCTACGTACCAGTGCTCAGGCTAATAAAGGTCACGTTAGTATCAGCAACTCCGCCAAACGTGATAACTTTCAAGCTTGCATGGGTTGCGGTAGCCATTATCATGGTATCCCAGGAACAAGCTCTCGCCAGTTAAAATGTCCAGCGTGGGGTCAAACATGCAGCACTTGTGGGAAACTTAACCACCTTTCAAGAGTTTGCCGAGCAAAGAAACCCTGTATTGGAATTGACGAGGCTCCCATGGATTCTCTTATTGCTCACATCACATTTAACCAGACAAGGGATACATATACGACCGCAAGTAAAAATCAAATAGCAGAAATAGATGCATATGTTATCCCATTCTCACCAAATCCAGATCCCAGACAAGCGAAGAACATCCCTGGTGACTACCGAACAAAACTGAAGATTTTCCCTGATAGTGGGGCCACTATATGTCTAGGGGGATCAAAGCATCTGTTTAACATGGGACTCACAATGAATAACTTAGTACCATCAAGAAAAATCGTTCGGACTATGGGAGATTTCACACTTGTGTATCAGGGATGGTTACCTGTGAAATTCGAAGTTCGTGGAAGAACAACCAAGCAAGCCCTTTACATATGTGATGGGATCCAGCGACTTTATTTCAGCAAGGCAGCATGCATTGATGTGGGAATGCTGCCTGAAGATTTCCCAAACCCTGCGGCAGCATTTTCAACCCAGACAAATATCGCAATACAACACATTGAGTATGTGAATCAATTGCCAAGCTGCCCCAAAAGCTTTCCCTTCACCCCGACGGAAGAAAACATCAGTAGACTTAAGGATTGGCTCCTAGAGCATTTTGCCAAGACAACGTTCAAAAACGATGGGGTGTTCCCATCAATATCCGGCCCCACCGCCCATATTCACCTTAAAGAGGGAGCGGTCCCAAAAGCCAGACACAACCCAATTCCTGTGCCTTATCATTTCAAGGACCAAGTACAACTCGCACTTTGGGATGATGTTAAAAGAGGCATTCTTACTCCAGTGCCCGTTGGTACCCCACTATGGCAATCACTGCAAAAAAAGATGGAAAACCAAGAAGAACGGTGGACTATCAGCATTTAAACTCGCAGTGCAAACGAGAAACACACCACACTAGTTCGCTATTCCAATTGGCATTACAGGTGCCACCCAACAAAAAAAAAACGTCTTAGATGCAATGGATGGTTATCATTCAATCTCTCTAGATGAGGAATCTCAGTCACTTACAACTTTCATCACAGAGTGGGGTCATTTCATGTATCTCCGCATGCCTCAGGGATACTTAGCCTCCGGTGATGCCTATACACGTAGATATGATGAGATCATTAAGGACATTCCTCGCAAAGTGAAAGTCGTTGATGATACGCTACTTTTTGACAACAGTATAGAAGATGCCTTCTATCATACATTTGACTATCTATTGCTTTGCGCAAAAAACGGAATTGTCCTTAACAAAAATAAATTCCAATTTTGCAAAGATGTGGTTGAGTTTGGAGGCCTTCAAATAACATCATCAGGAGTAGCCCCTTCCGAGAATTTACTCAATGCAATTGCCAACTTTCCTAATATAACTGATGCAAGGTGTTGGTTTGGATTAGTTAACATGGGCACATTAGTTAGCATGGGCACATTCCCTAAGCCCCATAATGTCTCCCTTTCGAGACCTTGTCAAACAAAATTCATGCTTCATTTGGAATCAGGATCTCGAGAATGCATTTTTCACATCCAGGCAAATCATTGTGAATTTGGTAAAAAAGGGTGTAACGACCTTTGATATTAACAGAGCAACCTGCCTTGCTCCAGACTTGAGTAAAGAAGGTATGGGTTTCCTGCTATTACAAAAACACTGTATATGTTCCACTGAGAAAGCACCGGTATGTTGTCCTGAAGGCTGGCACATCGTATTTCAAGGCAGCAGATTTTGCACAAATGCGGAGCGCCGATGTGCACCCATTGAAGGCGAAGCAGCAGCAATCGCCTGGGCATTAGACAAATGCCGTATATTCATTATGGGCTGCCCTAACGTAATAGTAGTAACAGACCACCAGCCCTTACTAGGAGTATTTGGCGACAGGGACCTGAGCAAGATACATAACCCGCGCCTCTTTAAGCTTAAAGAGAAATCAGTCAGGTATTTTTTTACCATCCAACACTGCCCAGGAAAGTTGCATCAGGGTTCCGATGCCGTCTCTCGCAACCCAGTCCCTACAATGAGTGCCCTTACATCCCTATCTTCCACACACCCTTCCTCTGAAGACATCCATCTCTCAGATAAAAATGGTGGAGGTAGCAACCCAGCAGGCCATGAACGATTTTAAAGACAACGATACAATCCTGTCAGCTGATCACGTACGTGCATCAGGCCGAAATGATCCATCTTACACGACTCTGATCAACACAATACAACTAGGTTTTCCATCCAAACTTCACTTACTGAACCGGAAATCCGTAACTTCTGCGATGTACGCCATCTACACTCAGCCCACTAGGGCGTGGTTGGCATGAAAGCCCGTGCCAATGAATCCGTGTATTGGCCTGGTATGAATGCATCAATATGCAACTTTCGAGCTAATTGCCTCATCTGCACAAGCATTGCCCCAAGTCAGCCACCTGAACAACTCGTATTAACCCAAGCTCCAGATTGGCCTTTCCAGCAGATAGTGATGGCCTTTTTTACGTCGGACACGTTGCATACCTTGTCTGTGCAGACAGATTCACTGGCAGGATTATTTTGTATCATCTTAAACCAGGTCATGTCATCACCTCAAAACTAATATCTATTTGTCGGAAACTATTCCACACATATGCCACCCCAGAAGAACTTAGTAGCGATGGTGGCCCACCTTTTAATTCCAACATGTTTCAGCAATTCCTCAAGACATGGTGTGTGAAGCACAGACAGTCCTCAGTGGCATATCCTCAATCTAATGGCCGAGCAGAGTTAGCTGTAAAAACAGCGAAGAGGATAATTCATGGAAATACAGGTCCCCAGGGCTCATTGAATAATGACAGTGTTGCCAGAGCCATCCTGCAGTATCGCAACACCCCTATCCAAGGCATTGGTCTATCCCCAGCACAACTCTTGCTCCACCGCCGACTTCGTGACTTCATACCATCCCAACCCGCACTATATAAACCACATGCAAAATGGATAGCTGCAGCTAGGAACCGTGAGATAAGCTTATCTCAGCGCAATGCTCACCTCACCGAGTGGTACAATCGCACAGCGCATACTTTATGCCCACTCCAAGAAGGAGAAAGAGTATCAATACAACGTGCAAACAATCGTCGATGGGACACAACAGGTCGTGTTGCCGAAACTTTCCCTAACCGTCAGTATCGGATCAGGATTGATGGGTCAGGCAGAATCACTTTGCGAAATCGCAGATTCCTCAGAAAACTTGCAACACCTGTAATTCCAGTCCCTATTCCCAGTGCTTTGCCTGAATCTCCCAATCCAACGCCTTGCGATTCCCATACACCTGGTACACCATTGCCGCATAACAGAGGAGATGTAATGACATCGCCGAGGCACCCAGCACTGCTAAACCAATGCCAGTGAAATCTGCCCGGGCATTGTCCAGGTTACTTCCCCACAATCGACCAGGCCAGAAGGAACTCATTCTTCCCCAAAGACCATTGCGTTCGCGTACTGAGGGGAGGGGGGGGGGGGGGAGATATAGAATCAAACTAACACTTACCGGCATAAAGGCCTCAACTGGCATCCATCTCATAGAAGAATACTTATTCGAATGAATGAACATTTATACACTAGAATGACCACTTATGAATCTCAGCAATCAGAACACAGAGAATGGACTTTCCCTTCTGAGCATAATGGAACATTCTAGCTTTATTATAAACCGGCATTTTGATGTGCTTGGCAGTCTGACTTATCTTGCTGCGCAACTGGTCATACATCATGGATCGAAGAGGTCAAACTATAGAGTCGATGCTTAGGGCTCCTAAGCATTGACTCTATAGTTTGACCTCTTCGATCCATGGCCCTTCTGAACTTTGCTATTGTACTCTCTCAAGTATCGATCAAGTTTATCTTTCACTCCTTGTATTGTTGTTAGTTTAATGTCTCTTCCAAATGCTCTTTGCCAGTGAGCCAGCAGACACAGAGAAAATTGATGGAGATGCTCTTTCTGTTTTGTAGATCCATAAGTTGGAGCATGATGAACTATGGCCAAAATACACTCATGTACAGTTGGGAGGTTTTCAAGCAAAGTGAAATCCCAATCATCGTACTGGTACTTTGTTCCACTCATCCTATCTTCTCAACTAAACTGAACTGAACTGAAAACAAAAGAAAATAATTGTTATTAAACTGCTTGAATATAATACAATGCAATGGTTTCGACACTACAATGGTTTCAACTATCTACACCCATTCATAACCATTGTAGAGGCTTGGGAACCAATTAGGTTGCTTAACAGAGGATTTGGGCTAATTTGGGCTATTTTTTCACTAGTTTTTGGCTATTCTACATTCATGAAAACCCTTTTACAGCCTGAAAATGGTCCTAAATTACAGTACTATATCAGATTTAACCATCTATATCCATTCTTGAGGATGTTTTAGGACCTGCAATGTCGCATGAAACCACTTTTTCACCGAAAAATGATGGATTTTGAGTCCCGTGGAGCCCTAATGGCTATTTTTGGCCTGCACCTTCTGAATTTTGCAAAATTTTCAAAATGTTTGATTGTTTAGTGTTATTTATGTATAAATAAACACAAAAATACTACTCGCATGAATCTGAAATTTTCACCCATTACGTCCCACCCCTAATTAAACTGCATATGCTGATGATTCTAAAGGGTTCATTTCCCAAGACATTTGCATGGCAAACAAAACTTTTCTCAGAAGGGGGAAGAAACAATTGCTTAACCTTTACTAATGAAAATAAATTGTTAATAAAGTCTAAATTGTTCGAGTTTAGTCGAGCAAGGAGGGTGATACTTAGCCGAAAATATAATGGGGCAAAAACACTAACGTTGTTGAACTTGAAACCTTTTTTTATTTGTATTAATTTGAATTTTGAATGGTCACAAGACTTTAATTGATACAAAAATGTCTGACATATGTTTACATTGTGAACCTTTAAAATTTTAAAGTGGTTTTGAAGGCTTTACATTAGCAAAATAACTCTGAGGTTGAATTAAAGTTTAAAGGTAGATTTTAATTATTGCAGTTCATTTGTGTTCCTAAAACCAAAGGAAATCCAGCAAGCACCCGTATTGGCAATGGACAACAAAAGCTGACCAAATAACCAGCATAGCCTTGATATGAAAATGATGGAAAAATCCTTAGACCGCCCCCCCCCTCCATCTGAGGTTGGAAGGACGCTATGCATTTTATCTCATTTTATTGTGAAATAGGTGCAGAAATCAGAATTCTGATCAGTTTTTATAGTTACAGCAAATAATAGAAAATAATAGTCTGAAAACGGTATTTTTTCAGATTTTTATGCTCCATAAAAAATAATTAATCTTCCAAAATCTTAATTTTTAGCCTTTAAAAAATAAATTACTGTCATTTCTAACCTTCTAGGCATCCTGTGATTATTTTTTTAAAAGCTAAAATTTATTTTCTCGGGAGATTAATTTTTGTTTTACGGACAAAGTTGGTGGAAATTGGGTCCCATTCTATATCAGTACCTATCATTTAATAAATATTCCCGAAATTTCAATTTATTTGGAGTGTTTTAAAAGATAGTTAGGGTGGAGCATAATGAGGACAACTGCCCATTTGAAAATTCAAAGATTTTCAATTTGCATTAAATTTGATCCATAGTCATTTGACACAAATTAAGAAAGATTCACTGAATTTCAATTTGTTCTTAAGCCACAAATTTTAGACATTTTTCTAGAATCACAATCATTTAATGGATTTTGATCAAAATTGGAACCACTTTTTATTTTATCATTTATCGGATGTGTTTGTTCGGCTAAAAGTCAGACTACACAAGAAACACAAGATATACTTTGAAACTTTACATCATCGAATTCAGTGTGACCCCCCAATCTGGTTATGGTAAAAAAAAAATACTGTAATATTCGTTTACTTGGAGTCACCAGGAACCAAAGTAGTACATTTCAAAAAATTACTTTCTATCATTCTTACTTGTAGTTGTTTCAAAAACAATGCTGAAACTAGATCAACCCGTCAGTCAGTTTTCTTTTAGTTTCTCTCAATATATTTACCTCCCTTTGCTATCATTATTTCCCTTAATATTACTAAGCTTTTTGAAAAATAAATGTAACGATTTTCATGTATTTTGAATCTCTTTTGGATTTGATAATATGCATTTTGATGTGAAATTAATTTTGACACTGTTTTTACCAAAGTATTTAATAATGGATCTGTTCTTGTGATTTTTTTGTTTTGTTTCTAGTGGAATTTGTAACTTTACTGGACGTGAATGTTGATTGTGGTTTTTGTAGTGCACCTACGAAAATTTTGTTCTAAAGATGATCTTGTGTTTTAAAAAGAAATTATGGTTCACTGTATGCCTTAAAATAAACACTGCCTTGAAACAACTGTAAACAACTATAATACCTTTTGTCTATGCTCTTTATTTGGAATTTGATTTGAAAAATGATTAAAATCATCAAAATACTTATATATACTTAGCTCTATTCCGCTGTATATTGAGCTACTTGTGTTTGCAAGTTGATTGATTTTTATAGCTAACTCAGGTTTTTTCTATAAGATCTAATTTGAACGTGTGTATATATATAAGTTGAGAAAACAAAATTAGAACATTGTGTGTACAACGTTTCTGAATTTTTTAGATGAGGATTGATAATTTGGATTATTCGAACTACTGTTCTCATCTTGAGTATTATTCTCACAACGTTTTGACCGCGGTAACCTCCAGCCTTCTTCATGTGTATCTTTTCGAACTCGGGAATATTTCTGTCGAACTCGTTGTTAGAATAACACTCAAGATGAGAACAGTAGTCCGAATAATCCAAATTATACAAATTATTTGTACCAGTTCCAAGAATTCAAACACAATGATTATTTGGCGTATGATCGTTTCCAAGACGATTTGGAAAATTTAATTTTGTATTTTACTTTTGAGTTATTTAAGAAAAAAAAACATTAAATTATAGTATTATTTCAAATAATACACATATCCAGTCAATATGGGAGACATAACCTTTTATTATGCAACTATGCATTACTCCATCAGTAAGATCAATAAAGAAAAGAGTAATAGAAATACATAGGATACAGCAAATTAAATATTTAAAATACAGAATGAACCAAAAATAAAAATTATATAATAAAAATAATAATTAATAATAATTATAGAGAATAAAATATATAAAATATAATTTTATTATATTTTATTCTCTATAATTATTATCATTTTTATTTCTTTTATAATTTAATCTAATTTTTATGAAGAGACCTTTTGGGGGTCATCAAAAGTATAATAGAAAATAAAATTTTCCAAATTGTCTTGGAAACGATCATATACCAAATAATCATTGTTTAAATTCTTGGAACTGGTACAAATAATCTTCTAATTTTGTTTATCTCAACTAACTTTATTATTCTCTGGTTGATTTTAATCAACCATTGAGCTGATATTAATATCTGCAGTATTTGGAGTTCTTCAATGTCTATATTTTGAGTATGCTTATAATTTCTATAGCTATATTCTATTGTGCATTTTCACTCCAGTCAAAAAAATTTTTTTTTTGTTATTTGCCTTTAAATTATATATATATTTGTTCTCCTTTCTTGGGAAAAAAATTTTTTTTCTATATAAGGGAAAATTGATATTCCTAACGTCAAAATATAGAAAATAAATTGTGAAAATATATAAAAATATATTTTTCACATTGATTTTTTTATACACACACACACACACACACACACACACACACACACACACACACACACACACACACACACATATTATGAAAAGAAATCAATGAAGTGCTCGATCGTAAGAATGCAAGAGCTAAAATACAAATTATTTATTTAAAAACTATACATTACATATTCCAGAGACGTTCCATGGTTTTATTGAAATGGCTAAACTTTTACTGTTTGGAAAAGTCCCTTAAAATCGATTTCAAGTCCTCACCAACTCACAAAATGAAGACAGTTTGAAAAAATGGAAGTCAATGTTCTGGCTTCCATATATATATATATATATGGGAAGAGAAGGATGAAGGTAATCCGACGTGATGGTAAAATGAAAAAGGAAAACCAAAAACTGGATGTTTTTTATGTGTACATCAACGTTTCGTCTTTATTTATAAGACTTCATCAGGATGATGATATAGGGAAAAGATATCATGCAAGTACAAATACATGTAGGGTAGACATGTTGGGAGGAAAAATAAAATAAAATGAAAAATAATGGCAACGTCTTGGTGGACGTCCGTACTTGTTAGAGAATAAAAATGAGTGACGAAAATGAGTGGGAGAAAAGGGGAAGGATGGAGGGAGCAAGGACTACTGTGGCTGGCGATGAGAGAAAGAGGTGGGGGATGAGCAGGGGTAAAATGGATGGCAGAGAGAGATTGGAGGAAGAGGGGGAGGGGGTGTTTGACCAGATGGCTGTGGTCAAGATTGAAGGGGAAGAGTGAGTTGGAATGTTTGTGTGTGGGGGGGGGGGGTATGCAGGGAAAATGGCCAACAATGTTTACTGAATTCTTTTTCTGAAAAACCATTAAAAACCTCATTTTATTTCTTTTTCTAAATTCGCCGGACACACATAATGTGTGTATCTTGTGTTAATCTTATATGATGCTTGGTTTTTTTTTTTCAATAAATATAAAAGTTTTCAAAAACTTTAAAGGTCTTAAGTACTTTCTACCAACATTGATTATTTGTTATAGTTGTTCTATTGTAAGTTTACTCGTTTTTAGTCATTTATGTTTGTAATGTATGATAATATATCCTAGTTCTAAATAGCAACTAACTTTAAACATAATTTCAAATGTTTCTAACTAGTCACATGACCAAACAGATTAATTGGCCCTAAACCTCGTATCAAGGTGTAAATCTCTTCATGCACTTTATTAACCCTGACACGAAATCTTAGTCTGTGATAGCAATCAAAAATGCTAGGATTAGGGTCGAAACCCTAAATTAGGCTCCACGTCATAATATAAGGATGGCGGTAGACACTGTTTAAATATTCCTTATGATCATTAAATAATCTTTATTAAAAAAAAATATCCTTAAAAATGTTATTAAATTTGGCAGAATTATCTCCCATTTTGAAGTTAGCTAAACAGTCATCGAACCAAATATTCTTCTCCACTTAACATAGGAAACATTTCACCCAAGTAGTATGTTTCAGGTGGAAAGCACTTGAGCTGTTCGGCAATACAATTTTTTCCCACATATTGCTAAAACTTGAAAATAAATGTCAAAAACTCCTGAAAAACATGTTTTTACTTTTGTGTACAACAAAAAAGTTTTAATAAAAACTTTCTGCCAAAATACTCTTAAAAATATATAAACATTAAAAACAAAATATTTTTATAAGTTCAGTTTCTTCTCCTTATTTTAGTCTTTTTCTTTTTCATAAATGTTTGCTATTAGTGTTCATCCCCATAATAAAATGAACTCTAGCCAACTGGCTCATTTGACATAATAGCTAGTGCTCACAAGTTGGAGACTGGGGTTCAATCCTTAGTAATGTCATACCAAAGACTCAAAGAATGGTACTTGCTGCCTCTTTGCTAAACATTCAGCATGATAAGGTGAGGATCAAACGAAAGGGGTGGTGCCCTCCCCTACATTCACTAAAACAGAATCCCTTGAGTCACCTTCAGACAAGTCGATCCATTTATTTATTATTTTATCCAAATTTTACAACTTTCATTACTTTTGAGGTTGTTCAAAAAATAATTGATTTCAAAAACATTTATTCATTCAGCTCATGTGTTTTTTCCCATTTATTGAGTCTTTTTACCTGATCAATTTGCTTCAGATGGTCAAACACCATTGAAATACTGACATCAATTGCCTTAGACGTTTCTCTGGCACTTTGATGTGCATTTTGTTCAAGAATTGCTTTCAAACATGCATTGTTAAGAGTGCATGGTCGTCCTCTACCTTCATCTTCAAAGCCCTTCTCATGATCGCTAAGGAATTTCTGAAACCACTTTTTTACTATCCAGTCACTTGTGGAACCTTTTTCCTTTGCGATATTAATATTGGTGGTTGTTTGGGAAGCTTTATTAATGTTTAATATCATGTAAGGAAAGTATACACATTTCTTTCTTTTTTTTTTCAACTTTGTTTATTATTATTAAGAAATTAATATGCTTCAAAATTGACTTATTGGAAATTTATTACAGAGTATGCATCAATTATCACCCATGTAAAAGTTGTATAAAACTGAATCGGGGTTTCACCTTCGAGAGTTGGATTACACAAAACTGGTAATGAACTAGGGATCTATTAGATCCTCAGAATCGAACAGGAATAACAGCTGTGATGGACGAAAACAACTGGATCACATCTAATATTACACGAATAGTGTTAGTGATTGGCTAGTGAAATGACTCCTCTGCATAGCCGGCAACGTGGATTTGTTGACTATCCCAACTATTTTACAACCGAATGTTTCTGGGTATGTGTCGGCCTCGATTGTTTTGGTAAAGACATTGCCCCCGATTTCACTGCAGACACAACACTTCACCTGATAAAGACGCTCATCATCATTGGAGACCGTGCGCAATTCCTTTTGTATACCCACTCCGCTATAAAAACGCTGTAAAAATAGCAAACTAAATCAACTTTTTAAAAGTGAGTCAAAAAATCTGCTCTTATTTTCTGAACAACTTAATATTTAATGTTGATTTTATTGTTCTTTGCATATTTTAAGGTGTCCATTTTTTCTTTTTCGTTTTTTTCTTCTGATTATCAAAAGAATACCCTCTCCCCATAAAATCTTGTTCCAAAGATTTGATCTTGTATTTTTGTCTTTTCAAACGTTGGTTCAAAATGTCCACCATTGCTTCTATTTTGTTAGTATTTGATTTGAAAGTTGTTCATGGCTGACAATTTATTTTGTCTTTTGTAAAAACTTGGGTGTAATTGACTAATATTAATTAAGGATTGATTCTTGGATAATGTCTGGGTAGAACATGTGTCATCAGAAAGCGATTGCCTAAAAAACAAGTTGTAGCATTGCTTATCATAAAGAGAAGTGATGTTCTTCAATCTTAATGACGACATCTTGAAGATTTGTTTCTTTTTATTATTGCTGTTTCTTATTGTTTCTTTTTATTATTGCTGTTTCTTTTTATTATTGCTGTTTCTTTTTGTTTCTTTTTATTATTGCTGTTTCTTATTGTTTCTTTTTATTATTGCTGTTTCTTATTGTTTCTTTTTATTATTGCTGTTTCTTTTTATTATTGCTGTTTCTTTTTGTTTCTTTTTATTATTGCTGTTTCTTATTGTTTCTTTTTATTATTGCTGTTTCTTATTGTTTCTTTTTATTATTGCTGTTTCTTATTGTTTCTTTTTATTATTGCTGTTTCTTTTTATTATTGCTGTTTCTTTTTGTTTCTTTTTATTATTGCTGTTTCTTTTTATTATTGCTGTTTCTTTTTGTTTCTTTTTATTATTGCTGTTTCTTATTGTTTCTTTTTATTATTGCTGTTTCTTTTTGTTTCTTTTTATTATTGCTGTTTCTTATTGTTTCTTTTTATTATTGCTGTTTCTTATTGTTTCTTTTTATTATTGCTGTTTCTTATTGTTTCTTTTTATTATTGCTGTTTCTTATTGTTTCTTTTTATTATTGCTGTTTCTTATTGTTTCTTTTTATTATTGCTGTTTCTTTTTATTATTGCTGTTTCTTATTGTTTCTTTTTATTATTGCTGTTTCTTTTTATTATTGCTGTTTCTTTTTGTTTCTTTTTATTATTGCTGTTTCTTTTTATTATTGCTGTTTCTTTTTATTATTGCTGTTTCTTTTTGTTTCTTTTTATTATTGCTGTTTCTTTTTATTATTGCTGTTTCTTTTTGTTTCTTTTTATTATTGCTGTTTCTTATTGTTTCTTTTTATTATTGCTGTTTCTTTTTGTTTCTTTTTATTATTGCTGTTTCTTATTGTTTCTTTTTATTATTGCTGTTTCTTATTGTTTCTTTTTATTATTGCGTTTTCTTATTGTTTCTTTTTATTATTGCTGTTTCTTATTGTTTCTTTTTATTATTGCTGTTTCTTATTGTTTCTTTTTATTATTGCTGTTTCTTTTTATTATTGCTGTTTCTTATTGTTTCTTTTTATTATTGCTGTTTCTTTTTATTATTGCTGTTTCTTTTTGTTTCTTTTTATTATTGCTGTTTCTTATTGTTTCTTTTTATTATTGCTGTTTCTTTTTGTTTCTTTTTATTATTGCTGTTTCTTATTGTTTCTTTTTATTATTGCTGTTTCTTATTGTTTCTTTTTATTATTGCTGTTTCTTATTGTTTCTTTTTATTATTGCTGTTTCTTATTGTTTCTTTTTATTATTGCTGTTTCTTATTGTTTCTTTTTATTATTGCTGTTTCTTTTTATTATTGCTGTTTCTTGTTTCTTTTTATTATTGCTGTTTCTTTTTATTATTGCTGTTTCTTTTTATTTCTTTTTATTATTGCTGTTTCTTATTGTTTCTTTTTATTATTGCTGTTTCTTTTTGTTTCTTTTTATTATTGCTGTTTCTTATTGTTTCTTTTTATTATTGCTGTTTCTTATTGTTTCTTTTTATTATTGCTGTTTCTTATTGTTTCTTTTTATTATTGCTGTTTCTTATTGTTTCTTTTTATTATTGCTGTTTCTTATTGTTTCTTTTTATTATTGCTGTTTCTTATTGTTTCTTTTTATTATTGCTGTTTCTTATTGTTTCTTTTTATTATTGCTGTTTCTTATTGTTTCTTTTTATTATTGCTGTTTCTTATTGTTTCTTTTTATTATTGCTGTTTCTTATTGTTTCTTTTTATTATTGCTGTTTCTTATTGTTTCTTTTTATTATTGCTGTTTCTTATTGTTTCTTTTTATTATTGCTGTTTCTTATTGTTTCTTTTTATTATTGCTGTTTCTTATTGTTTCTTTTTATTATTGCTGTTTCTTATTGTTTCTTTTTAAGCTAAATTTGTTTATATCAAGGTTGGGGTTCACCAGGGATCTGCCCTTAGCTCTCTACTTTTCATCATAGACTTGGAGGCATTGTCAAAAGAGTTTCTGTTGGACTGTCCATGGGAAGTACTCTATGCTGATGACTTCGTTATCATTGCTGAGTCTTTGGAACAGTTAAAGGGCTAACTGAAAATATGGAAAAACGGTCTGGAGGTCAAAGGTTTGAGGGTGAACTTGCCTAAAACGAAGGTGATGGTGTGTGGCTCTGGTCTACAATCCCTAAGGGACTCTGGTCAGTATCCTTGTTCTGTGTGCCGGAAAAGTGTTAGAAGCAATTCAATACAGTGTAACCTGTGCCTACTGTGGGTTCACAAAAAGTGCAGTGACCTGGAGATTAAGTTAGCCCTGAACCCCAACTTCAAGTGTAAGAGATGCATGGGACAGGCACATCCTATTGGCAGTTGTCCTCACAAAGAGATGACACTAGATGACAATACCCTGAAGGTAGTAGACTCTTTCTGCTATCTAAGAGATATGCTGAGTGCAGGTGGTCGATGTGAACTCAGTACGGACACAAGAGTGAAGGCAGCTTGGGCAAAATTTCATGAGTTGTTGCCTCTGATAACAACACGTGCTGTCCCTTTCTACATCCGTGCTAAGTTATATAGAAGCTATGTAAGGAGCATCATGATATATGGCAGTGAATGCTAGACCCTCGCCTAGTCCTCTCTCGCCCGTCTGCAGTGCAATGAGAGATTTCATGATCAGATGGATCTGCAATGTGGAATCTGATCAAATCCAACCAATCAGGTGAGAGGATTTGCTGAAAGCATTACACTTGCCCAGCATGGAGGTTATCCTAAGGATGAATCAATTACGCTAGTATGGTCATGTGGAACGTTCATCCTCCTGGATAAACCGTTGCAGAAGCATAAATGTTTTAAATCGCAGGAAGGTTGGCTGGCCAAGGAAAACTTGGAAGCAAGTGATTGGACAAGACCGCAGAGTGGAGAGTGAGCTTGCGTAATATCAGAAAACGTCTGACCCCTGAACAAGGGGAAAAGTGACATTAAATGAATAAAAGAAATCACATCATTGACTAGCTGGATTTACCAGGCGTTATATTGGCGGGTGGAGGTTTGGAGAAAAATAATTAAAATCATTGAATTTTATTTTATTTTATAGGATTTTTAAAACCTCTTTTTAGATTTCCTTTATTTATTTCTTTAATACATTTCCAAGAACTTCCCATCTGTGGAACATGTTACCACAGGATTGCTTCCCTGAGGTCTACAATGTAATTATGTTCAAATCAAATGTCAATAATACTTGTCATTAACCACCCTAATTAGTTGCCTAATTTTATTAATTCCATTCATTATGTTGATTCCTTTCATAGTATATTTCATCATTTACCTGAAAATCGATCCATCTCATTAACCCTTACCCTCAAGAGGCTTCTGGTCTTGATAAGTGATGACTTATTACTCATTAGTAAATTTTTTAATGTGTACTTAGCAAAGTTACATATATGCGAGAAAGACACACCCACACATGAGATCTTGTCTAATTTTATTGAGGCAAAGATAAAAAAACGGTGTAATAAAGATCAGTTTGAACGCGCTTTTTATTTATTTTCTAAATTTTAATTCTTTTAGATGAGACCACTCCTCGCTACGAGAGGCTTTGTCTGTCATGCTTAAGTTTGTTTTCCTTTTGCTTAAAATGTTTGCTTAAAAGTCCTGCTTTCACTTAAAAGTGAATAGAAAAATGCAACTCAACTTTGGAAATTGGAGACAAGAAATCCCTTTGAGTAAGACACTCTATTTTGTGTGAATATCACTTGAAAATTAGAGTGAGCTTATGGCCTTTACTCGAGTCAGAGGCCATGTTGTCATTGAAATTAGTTGGTAACGATAATTGGGAACACAGTTGCTTCGAAATTTGATAACCCCTATCCTTTCACTTTTGTTGATATGCGAATATATGTACGCAATGCTTGAGACTTTCTCAACCTCCCACAACTCTCATTTTGCCTATTTATTCACCTCAAAACTTGCGTAATTTATAGCACATCCGGGCACCTGAATTCAACCACGTGTCCCACATAATGCTTGAATATTGTTTTCTGCATTCCGAAGGACGCAAGTTTGATCCAGGCAGACAAGACACAACCAGGTTCTCTTACACTGCCGTACTGCTATGTTATTATTCCTGCTACAGTCATCTGTATATAAAGTGCAGCTTATCAAAGCCTTGTGCTCATTATTTGCATGACTGTCTCATGATAATCTTGCAAATAGACAACTGTTGACAGGTTTCAATATAAATAAACACATACAAGAGCACATGCACCAGGTTTATCTCGAAGCTGCTAAAATGAAGATGGCAATTATTTCTTCAAATATCTCAAAGAAATTCTTAGTTTATTTTACTCTGAATGCACCAAAATGTTGGGTTATTAGTTATCTACGTGAAACTAGTCGTGGGGATCCCAGGAGGACTGAAAATTCCTCAAACTGGTAAAAATTGCACTTTCTCACAAATTTTTCCCACAAATCGAACTTGTGATTAATCATTGTTTACATCGTTCAGTCGTACAATTTCAGCAAAAATCTGCAAAAAGTCAATTTTCAACACTTCTGATTATTTGGAACAAGCAGAGCTACCTGAGGTCGCTCGGCATCCAAATTTCTGTGAATTATGTAAAAAAATTAAAACTAAATTATCTGCGTAATATTTTAATGTGAAAAGTCTAAGTTCATTTTAGGAGAAAATGGGTCAAAAAAACATTTTCAAACCCACAAACTGTCTCTAAGTACGGTGTCCTAACAGATTGACTCACAGGGGCAAGTATTAAATACATGAAAACCAGGCAGTTTCTCTTTCTCTCTCTCTCTCTCTCTCTTTCCCCTCTCTCTCTCTCTCTCCCTCTCTCTCCCTTTCCCTCTCTCTCTCTCTCTCCCCCTCTCTCTCCCCCTCTCTCTCCCTCTCTCTCTCCCCCTCTCTCTCTCTCCCTCTCTCTCTCTCCCTCTCTCTCTCTCTCTCTCCCTCTCCCTCTCCCTCTCCCCCTCTCTCCCTCTCTCCCTCTCTCCCTCTCTCCCTCTCTCCCTCTCCCTCTCTCTCTCTCTCTCTCTCTCTATCTCTCTCTCTATCTCTCTCTCTCTCTATCTCTCTATCTCTCTCTCTATCTCTCTCTCTCTCTATCTCTCTCTCTCTCTCTCTCTCTCTCTCTATCTCTCTCTCTCTCTATCTCTCTATCTATCTATCTCCCTCTCTCTCTATCTATCTATTTCTATCTATCTCTCTCATATATCGATTGAAAATATTTTTTTGGTCTTAACACTGACCAATATTTGCTGTAAATCGCTGAAACAGATTTGTTTATATAGCTTGAAATAAAACAACTATTAATGGCAGAAATGCAATTGCTGTCTCTATTTCAAATATAAGATATGCCTGCCGTCAAAATATATTAAAAACTGAACTTTTTGAATGAAGTTAAATCCTCCTAATGCCAGCATTGTTGACGGTATCTCAAATAGGGTCCTTTCTTCTCGCGACACAATGAGATAACCTTGCATATCATTTCTTCTAAAAACATCATTTTAATTTCTCTTCTCTTAGTTGTTGCTGTGAGATATTTATCAATGTCCCTGCCATCACCAAGTGAATCTATCGATTTAAGTGTCAAAATTTAGACAAGACTTCTCCCTTCCTGAATGTCAAAAACGCAATATATTTCACTTTTAAGTTCAACTCATAAGCATCATCATATTCAGTTTAACATCCATTGTACATGCTGGCATGTGTTGGACGGCTTTTAGAAATTGACTTCCAAAGTAACCTATCTCTGCCAGGTCTTTACTTATCCCTCTTTCCCTCAGGTCCGTTTTTATCACTTTCTCCTATGTTTTCCTTGTGAACTGAAGCCGCTATCTCAACTGTTCTACATCTACTGACCCAAGAACTCTCATCCATTCTTTTAACATGGCCATACCATCAAAGTCTACTTTTCTACACTCATCTCTCTATACTGTCCAGTAGAGTTGGGCGGTTTTGAAATTTTGGTTTCGGTATCGGTTTCGGTTTTTTTCCCTTAAAACCTCGGTTTACGGTTCGGTTTTTCGGTTTTTTTGAAAAAATTTTTTTTACTATGGAAGCTATTCATTCTCTTGTGTGATGATTAGTTATTATTCAACGTTTAGTTGAATTATGCCACTGTTTCGATAATTTTGTGACTGAATCATTCTCCATGATATGAATCATATAAGTTTTAAGGTGTTGACTGTTGTAATCAAAGTTCTGATACCTTTTTAACAGTTAACTCGTTAAAACAGTGACCAAAGATTAAAAACTGAGTTTGAATATACATTCTATCGTATTCTTTAACCCATCAGAAGCTAAAATATAACTCAGAAATGCAAGAAATTAAAAAACGAAAATTTATTTAAACAAACAAAATAATTTTACAAATAAAATTAAGCAAAAATGATGATGAAAATGAAATATTGTCAAAATTATTTGACAGATAAAAATTTTAATTTTTTAATAGGTGAAAATGTTTGCAAGACGTTGTGTCTTGTCGCGTAAAATAAACACTCCATATACTTCTCGAATTGCCGGTGTTGACTGTTGGGATGTCTGTCATTTTGTGTGCTCGAAGTTCTGTCAACTGGTGCGTGTTGGGGTTAATATTTGTTTTTAAGACAGGGTAATAAAACTTTATAGACATGCGTAAAAGACTAGTAGTACACCCGAAAACCGCGCCAAGGGAAAAGGAAGGATGGTTAAAAAAAAGTAGAGATTATTAATTCACCTAAAGTCATTTTTTAAACTTTAAGGTAATTTTAGTCATAGAATTCATGACTTGGATTAAAGTTTAATAATTAAACTTTCGAATAAATTGTCACCTCTAAATAAATACCATATTAACAATTTAGTAAAATATAAATCGTTGCATAGTCTACTTTCTGAATAACCCATTTTTGGGAGAGAAAACGGTATAGTTGAGAGATAGTTCTCTAGAAATTACAATTTATGTATGAAGTGGCTTTTCAAAAGTAAACAATGAAATGCCTAATGTTTAAAATAATTTTAAAAATCTGAATAAAGTGACACTAGCATTGGCAACTACTTTTTTTCTTTTTAAATGTTTATACTTACTCACTACTTTTCGTTTATTTACTTTTACAAGTATTTTTTTTTAATTTCATTTTAATAACTTATTTTTTTAGATAACTCTGAAACAAACAAATAATTATTTTACAATTTTGAGTTGAATCAAATAGATTTTCGACATCATACGGAACGCGTTTGATTTTTTCTTTTTCATTTGAAAATAGTTTATGCTAAAAATACGATGTCATGTTGTCTGTCGTATTTCTCTTTTTTTCATTTGAAAATTCAAAATGTTAATAAACAAATTGTAAACAAAGATTTCTTCCTACAAGTAGCAATACACATGAAAAAATTTAAATTGCTTAAAATATCTCAATAATGGCATATATAGAAAGAGCTTGATGATCTAAGAAAGAATCTTTTTAAATTTTTTAAATCTGACTAAAAATAAGGAAGTTATGACTATTTTTGTGCCTCGCACAATTGGATATTTTCCCCTCTTTTAATACCATATGCGTTTCGTCACATTTTTTACACTAATTTTTCAGTAAAAATGTTATATCTTTGTTAAAACACAAGATTAAGCGATGAAATTTACCATATAAGTGTATTTTTGTACAAGGAATCAGAATATGCCACTGAAAATCTCCAGAAATTAATGGTTTCCAAGTAATCTGCACTAAGTGCACATAAATATGCTGCAATACTTTAAAAATACCATGAATCCATTAAAAGAAAGAAGTTAGAAAACTCAAAGTTGAATTGTAATACATTTTATGTACAAGAAACTAAAATCTAATACTAGGACTGTTTAAAAATGAATATATTGCAAGATTTCTTTAGCATTATTGTAGATTTACACCTTCTGCTAACTCACCCCCTTACCTCCCCAAAATATGAGATTCTACTTTTTTTATTTAGGCAATTACATGTTAACACCCTGAAAAACTTGGCAGAAAGAAAGAAACAAAAACAATTATTTTAGAATTTAAAGTGGGGATCAGTTTCACATAAAATAATCCTCCATTTCAAGACCATTCTAGCGTTTTAGGACAGTTAATTATTTTTTCTATGGGAGATAAATCCTGTGCGTTTTTCTTGTTTTTTTTTTTCCTTTTTTTTTAGACGATTATAAGGGTTTTTGTGGGAGGAGGGGGCTTACCACTTGAACTTCAGGTTAGTGGTAGGGCTAGGGGCAATTAAGTGTGAACACCCTGAAAACTTAGCAGAAAGAAAAAAAAACAATTCATTCAGAATTTCGAGTGGGGGATTAGTTTCACATATATTTAATGCAGAATAATTCACCATTTCCGGGCCATTCTAGCGTTTTAGGGCATTAATCAATTTTTTTCTATGGCAAATAAATCCTGTGCGTTTTTTTTATGGGCGTCTGCTTTTTTTTTTTTTTTTTTAGACGATTATGTGTGGTTTTAATGGGCTTTTTTGTAGGATTAGGGCTTCCTACTCGGACTTAGGGTTAGTGATAAGGTTAAGGAAGGGGTTTTGTTTTGGATGGAGGTTGCCATTCGAACTTAGTATTAGAGTTAAGGGAGTTTTTTAGGAGTGGCTTGCCACTCATATTTAAGGTTAATGGTACGATACGTTCAAGATGGCATTTTTAGGAGGTGGGCTTGTTAGTCGTACCTAGAGTTAATGGTAGAGTAATTATTTATTTTATAAATTTCACTAAAAGGCAAGAATGCCCGGGAAATCGGAGATCATTTTACATTAAATTTATATGCGAAACTGATCCCCCACTCTAAATTCTAAACTATTTTTTGTTGTTTTGTTGGGTTTTTTCGCCAAGACGTAATCGCTTAAAAAAGTAGAATCTTAATTTTTTTTTTTAAATTGGCGACTAGAAAGTCATTACTACTAGAAGTTCGAAAGTTGTGTGAAAACCAGTATTTTTTAAAGTATTTTTTATAAAAGAACCAAATAGGATTAACTTTTTTAAGCACAAAAAGTATTTTCTATCCTTTTTTACAAGACGCTGCTGCTGATTGATTGTTATATCAGCAATACTAGTAGCCATTGTTGACTTTCGCTCAAAAAAAGTACAATATTTTTTAGGATAAGATAATTTAAAATTACTATTACCGAAAGACAAAACAACGTACAATTATAATTTTAATGCATAAAAAAAGATGAAAGATTAATTTATTTACTAGTTGGGTACGAAAAATGTAACAACATTTTCTATATTCATATTTTAAAATGTTTAAAATTCGTTCTAGAATGAAAATAAACAAAAATCGCCTCGTGTTTATAGCAGTAATTGCAGTAATATATTTGTTCAATCTGTCCTCTTACTAATATAACATTTTTTGGTAATATTCAATTTTATTCAAATCGGAAAATCTTTTCAACCGTGTTTCCTTGTATATGGTGGCTTACTGTAATAAAAACACAATACCGAACGGTTACGGTTTAAAAAAAAAAAACCGATTCGGTATTCGGTATGGAGACGAAACCGAAAAACCGCGGTTTTTCGGTAAAACCGCCCATCTCTACTGTCCAGATTTAATCTTACTCTTAGGTCATCAGAACTAAGCCTGTCTTTAAGATTCACATTATAATGGTCTTATTGGAAGGCTGGTAGTCAACCCAAATTATGTCTGTCATAGATGTCGGTGCATTGCCCGCCCAATTGATGGTCAAACTGGGACTCACATGGATGTAGATAGTGCCCCACTTAATATCGGAATTACCTTCTGCTACTTGCCCAACGACATGGTGCTACAACGACATGGTGCTACGACGACATGGTGCTACGACGACATGGTGCTACGACGACATGGTGCTACGACGACATGGTGCTACGACGACATGGTGCTACGACGACATGGTGCTACGACGACATGGTGCTACGACGACATGGTGCTACGACGACATGGTGCTACGACGACATGGTGCTACGACGACATGGTGCTGGCAAACACTCTTGGTGAACACAAGGTTTCAAGACGATGGACGTGGCATGCCCCCAACGGATCACATCACCAACTTGATTATATCATGGTACAGAAACGGTTTAGATCGGGAATCAACAGAGCCAGGTCAAGAGCATTTCCAGGAGCAGATATGGGAAGTGATCATGACCTAGTGATACTGAACTTCAGGGTACGACTAAACAAGCTCAATAAGCCAAAGAACACTAGATTAAAGTTCAATTTAGACAGACTGAAAGATTCCGACATACTCGAAACCTTTCAAGCAACAATTGGCGGTAAATTTGCTGCTCTCCTCAAGCTTGAAGAAGATACGCAAGCACTGACCACCAAATTCAACAAAGTGATGACCGAAACGGTGAACAAAGTCTTGGGGAAACAGCGCCGGAAAACTCAACCATGGGTCACAGACGAATTCCTCGATATGTGCGACTCTAGGAGAGCGCTCAAGAAAACCAAAAACTCTGAAGGAGTGATAGCATACAGAAAGATCAACAAGCAAATCCGAAAAGGAATGAGAGGCAAAGGAAGACTGGATAGACAAACAATGCATTTCAGTCGAAGAGAACCTAAACAACAACAATAGCAAGAAGGCTTTCCAAATAGTGAAAGACCTGACGAAGCAGAAACCATCAAGAGCCAACACTATCCACGACAAAGAGGGCCGATGCCTAACAGAAAATCAATGCATCCTGAACAGGTGGACAGAATACTGCTCAGATCTGTACAACCACCAGAACAACGGAGATATCAGTGTTCTAACCAGTCAGGAGTCAACGAACAGCGATGACCACCCAATCCTACGGGAAGAAGTAGTTCATGCTATTAAATTGTTGAAAACGGGAAAAGCAGCAGGAGTAGACAACATCCCAGCCAAAATGATTAAGAAGGGAAGAACAACAGTAACCGATATCCTAACACAAATCTGCAACAAAATCTGGCAGACTGGAGAGTGGCGGTCAACTTGGACACAGTCACTCATCATCACGCTTCCCAAGAAAGGTAACCTACAGCTGTGTCAAAATTACAGGACCATTAGTCTTATCAGCCATGCCAGCAAGGTCATTTTGAACAGACTTAGACCACAAGCAGAAGAGATCATCGCTGAAGAACAAGCTGGATTCCGTAGGGGTAGAAGCACCACAGAACAAATCTTCAATCTACGAGTTCTGAGCGAAAAGTACAGACAAGAACAACAAGAAATATACCATGTGATTGTTGATTTCAGGAAAGCCTTCAACAGAGTCTGGCACGACGCACTGTGGTCAACAATGAAGAAATACAACATAGATAAAAAATGATCAAAATAATACAGGAGTTGTACTAAAGCCACAAGTGCAGTTCTCGTTCAGGGTTCAGTGGGGGATTGGTTTCACACTGCAGTTGGGGTTCGCCAGGGCTGTCTGTTGTCGCCAACACTCTTCAACATCCTCCTTGAACGAATCATGTCAGATGCCCTTGATGATCACGTGGGCACAGTCAGCATTGGTGGACGAACCATCACAAACCTCAGATTCGCCGATGACATTGATGGACTTGCCAGAAATCAAACAGAACTTTCTAATCTAGTGAGCCGCCTCGACAGAACATCCACAAGGTACGGAATGGAGATCAATGCTGAAAAAACGAAGCTGATGACGAATAGTGGACAACCATTATCAACAACGATAACGGCTAACGGCCAAGAATTGGAAACCGTAAACCAGTTCAAATACCTTGACACTATACTCAGCAACAAAGGATCCAAGACTGAAATCCTGGCAAGAGCAGCACAAACGGCAGCAGCGGTTGCAAAACTGAAATCAATCTGGAAAGACGGAAACATTAGTCTCCGTTGCAAACTGAAGCTGCTGCATACACTAGTATTATCCATCTTTTTGTATGCATGCGAGTCATGGACCTTGACAGCCGAGCTCCAAAGAAAAATCCAAACGGTAGAAATGAGATGCTACAGAAGAGTGCTTGGCATCTCTTACTCAGACCGTGTCACAAACAAAGAAGTTCGCGCGCTCATCAACACAAATCTGAACAACTACGAAGATTTACTGACAACTGTAAGAAAAAGAAAGCTTGGATCGTATGGTCACGTGACAAGGGGCAGTGGTCTCTCCAAAACCATCCTTCAGGGAGCAGTGCAAGGCAAGAGAAGGAGAGGTAGACAACACAAAAGATGGACGGACAACATCAAAGAGTGGACGGGCTACAACTTCGCTACAACCCAGTCCATTGCCCATGACCGTCAGAAGTGGAGACAGCTGGTGTGGAGTTCATTGGTGCAGCGCCCCTACGACCCAGGAGGGGGTTAAGGGACCAAGTCAAGTCACTTGGCCAACATATTGAATGCTGGTGGTGGTGGTGGTGAACGTGCTATCATTGCTCGCTGTTGTTGCATGGCGAAGTTCAGCAAGTTGCTGCTAACCCTTACATCTAGGCAGATTTCCTTCAAAATTCACAGCAAAGTCTTTTTAACACGTGTTTGCTCTTCCATGTTGCACGGCCCCAAACACTTCTGATCTTCAATGGCTCTTGTGTAATAATCGTGCCATGATCAGGTGGATGTGTGGCGGCGGCAAACTGGATGAACAGATCACATCAATTGTGCTTTATCAGAAACTTGGTATTTGGTGAGATTACGGATGCTTTACACACTTGATGTCTCAGATGATTCGGCCAGGTACAGCATGGCATCTCCTGCGTTAACTAAATAACGAGTTTGGATATCCTGGCCACTAAAGAGTGTGGTAGACTGAGGAAGAAGACATGGTTCTTCACATGTGTACGAAGCGATATATCTGCATGGAACTTGACTGATGTCAACTATTTGGATCGGGCTGCATGGATGACGAGTGTGAAATGTTGCCTGGAGTCTGAGACACTCGCAGCACCCTAAATACCAAAACTAGATGAAGATAATTGAATAAATGGGCAAAGCATCTGGGGGGGGGGGGGCATGTTTTTTTTAACACAATGTCTAAGTGACAAACACTTATGTTGACAAAAAAAATCTCCCTTTAGATAAAACAAAATATTGTTTTGAAAATATTCATTTACTTTCCATGAAAGCTCAGTTAATCAACGTTTATTTTGCTAAGGTTTTTTTTCCTGTACATTTTATTTACACGAAATACATGTTAAAATATTCCTCAATTTTGGGATTAAATCAAATTTGAGGAATTTTCATTTCAATTGTTCTAATTTTTTAATTAAAAAATTTTTTTTTTTTTTGCTGTTCACCCCAAACAAGGTGATAGTGGCTAGATTTAGGGGTAGGATGCTGAATGGGGGGGGGGGGGGGGTCAGCAAAATGTTTAGTACATTTAAATTTCTGCATGTTAGTAGGTGGGGAAGAGATGGAATTCCAAAAACAAGCGGTCCAGGGAAAGAATCTATTAGAGTAGAAAATTTTCCGACATCTAGGGACCTCTACAGTGAAAAGGTGTGATTTTGCTTCTAGTCGAGGGAGGGGTATTTACATTGAGGCAGTACAAGTTCATCAGAGCACATTTTTTTGGAAGTACTTGTAAACAAGCACAATGATGCAACACGGTCATGATGTGACAGGGCTGGAGCTTGACAGACAGTGCAAGACCTATTAGCAAAAGAAATCTTTTTTGCATTTTCTCCACGAAGAAGAGGCTAGTGATTGATGCACCAGCTCAGATGTGGCAACAATATTCCATGCACAGGCAAATAGTGTCTTTATAGAGATAGGATACTGGCAGGTGTGAGAAGTTTTCTAACCGGATAGAGGGAGCTTACCTTCTTTGCGGCAGACTTGCAGCATCTTCTATGTACTTATTTCATGTTGTCTGAGAATGTCAAGCCAAGGTGGTTAAACGTTAGACTCTCAAAAAGGCCATTACAATGAGTGGTTGGAAAGGTTTCTTATGTTTGTTAAAAGAAAGCAGCTTTGCCTTGGGAGCATTAAATATGACATCTATCTTTGGCCCCATTCTACTACAGACTGGAGGTAATTTTCCAAGGATTTAGCCATTGCCTTGCTTGTGTGTGCATTCAATTTGTTCTCATGCCGGAAATAGAGCAAATACACCTATCTCAGACATGATTGCATCAGGAAGATCGTTTATGAAGATCAAGAATTATATAGGTCCAGGTATCGACCCCTGGGGCACACCTGCATTGATGTGGTGCTGTTTGGATGTACGGACATGCTTGACACACCACTCTTAGTTCATGTGGTATCTATCACTCTCGCTTCCGCCACTTTCTCTCTATCTCTACTTCTCTCTCATCAAAGGTAATAAAGGAAAGAAATCAAAAAAAAGATTTGAATAATCCATTATAGACAGAACGGATATCACATAATCCGTAATAATTTGTAGCTGTAGAGAGGGGGTAAGAAGCAGAAAGAAACTAATTTTGGATTTTATCTTATTTGTTTTTAATATTTAACTGGCTTTCCAAACTCACTTTTTCCTGATTCAAACAATCTAACCCAAGCTCAGTGGATGACCCAATATATATAAAGTTGTAGTTCCTGTTTGTTCACAAATTCCTCCAAGAGTTTTGTAGGTAGATTTCCATAATCATTTATATTCTGCAACTACATTATCCAGAGTATTTGGATAAGTAGATTTCATTTTGATCAAAGATGGTGGTGCACCTCCATAAAAAAAAATACGACTTTTTACTTTGTTATCTATAATTGAAAATTATTGAAATTAAAAAAGATTAAGATTAAAATTGTAATGTGGATTTGAGGACAGGAGTTACACAAACAGCGAGTGTGCCTCAAGTGGTTTAAAGACTATAAATTTACTGAAAATTATTTCAATAAATCTCACTGTACTTCCATCGATTTTTATCCAATTAATGTTGACTACATTCCTTGGCCCCACCCCAAAAATTAAATGTATAAAATGTAAAACAATAAAAATGAAAAGAAAAAAAAGTAATACTGTATCGACAAGCACACATCGGGTTCCTTATTAAATCCCGGGCAACACCAGGTTTTCCTGCTAGTATTTTTGCAAAAATTAAACTTTATTTACAAAAGGAAAAATAAATACTTTCATCAAGGAAAATGCATTCTGAGCCAGGAATCTTGTAGCTTTTAAATAATCTTCTGCCCCAAATTATCTTTAACTGGCTGTCTATTCACATGACCCATAGATGTTTCATTGTGCTGCAGATTTACATTTAAGCAATTTAGAAAAAAGGGGCGCTATGAACACTTTAAAAAAAATTGCTTTTAATTCATTTATCCGATTTGAGGAAAATCCTTCACTAGTCAAAAACTTTTTAAAAATTCCTCCTTTTCTACAAGGCAGTTTTATTCTGTTATTTTACTGCATACAGTTTATAATGAGCTTTGAAATAAACCTATCCATGGTCAAATCATTTGTCAAAATTCCTTTAATATCAATTTATAAGGTAAATGTTTTTTTTTCTTTTAAAAAAATAATCGATTTTTTTTTTTTTTTTGAAATTCAAAAAGGACTTTTTTGTCGTGTGTTAATCAATTTTTAATTTACATGCAATAGGACTCTTTTTCTTGCATGCGCGCACACATACGCGCACAGAGAGAGAAGAGACAAATCAATAATCGATCATAAAAATAAGCAAGAGTTTTATTTAGATTTTGTGAAATTAATCTTTTCACGGCCAGACTAAGTTTGAATAAAAACAAGTTTACATTTGTTTTGTTTTTTTAATGGTCAGATTCTTTATCTTGAAAGTTAAATTTGGTCGGTGAAGGAATATGGTGGGTCGATCTCAGAACCACGTGTTTGGAAAAGTCCTGATAGTTGAGATATGACTCCCACAAAATATTCCTGAACTTATGTCTCTATTTACTTGCCTTCCCATGATGGCAAAATTAGACACACGGTCAGTTTTTTTGTGGGGGGGGGGGGGGGGGGTATATCCAGCTCACAAAAACCGGAAAAAAATTAAAATTGTCAGAACAAAACAGATACTACACCTTGATCTTAGTCCTAAGGCCAGGAATCTACTGTCATTTAAGAAAATGAATTTTTAAAACTTAAAATTTCCAAATGCTTAGATATTATTTTGACGTTAGTTGAAGTAATTGAACCGAAATTAATATTACAGCAAGGAATACAGACGTTTGTGACATTTTTGGGGGTGGAATGAAATTGAAAAAGTATAAAAACGAGAGGAAATAATTTTGAAAAATTCATGAATATATTAAGCCGGCTTTCGTCCACACATCAGAGTATCTATGTGGAAATAATTCAAGCAATTACGACTTGAAAAAGTTTTTATTTGAATTATTTCTGATTTTTCAGTGTTCACATGTAATTGCCTAAAAAAGGTAGAATCTCATACTTTGAGGAGGGAAGGGGGCGATTTAGCAGAAGATGTTAATCTACAATAATACCAAGAAATCTTGCAATATGTTCATTTTTAAACAGTCCTAGTATTAGATTTTAGTTTCTTGTACATAAAATGTATTACAATTCAACTTTGAGTTCTCTTAACTTCTTTTTATAAATGGATACATGGTATTTTTTAAGGTATTGCAGCATATTTATGTGCATTTACTGCAGATTACTTGGAAACCATTAATTTCTGATTCCTTGTGCAAAAATACACTTATGGCAAATTTCATTACTTAATCTTGTGTTTTAACAACAATATAACATTTTTACTGAGAAATTAGTGTAAAAAATGTGATGAAACGCATATGGTCTAAGCGAGGGAAAAATATCCAGTCAGATTTTTTTAAATTTAAAAAGATTTTCTTAGATCATCAAGCTCTTTCAACATTATTGAGATATTTTAAGCAATTTAAATTTTCTCATGTGTATTGTGAGTGTTAGAACCCTGGGCATCGGCAATGCCTTAAGCGTGGTTCAGTATTTGGTGAAGAATTTTGGTCCCCCCCCCCCCCGGTCTATGACAGGATTCAACCGTGCGGTCGGGTATGAGGTTACGAAAGGCTTTCCCAACTGCAGGAACCCAAGGAACATCCTCTTTCAAGCAACGACCCAGAAAAGCCAATCTTTCGGCATGTCTATGACTTGCCAGATCCGGCATTCCCAAGCCTCCCTTGCTGCAGACTTATGGTTTCCCTTTCGTCCAAACGAGCGAGAAGAGCAGGCGGGTGAAAACCAAAAGGTGATTCGTGGGCAGGGGTAGTACAGCCAGTCCGTAAAGGATGAGAGGAAAGATGTAAGTGGCACATTTAAAAAAAGTTTTCTTAGAATCCAAACTACGACTGACGATTTGACTGTACCTCCGACCAATTCTTAGCAAGCTGGAGGCCCAGTCTGAACCAAATGCCAAGGATCCAAACCAGGCCATCCGACCAGCTGAAAATACCTGGTAGTGCTGCTTCACCGCTCCAGGCACCCAACCGCAGACCGTTGGACTTGCTGCGGTTGATTACGGCCCCTGTAACTTCTTTGTACCGAGCGAGCGCCTTAACCACCGTTTGAATGTCAGTGTGGCTCGATACGAAAACAGCGACATCATCGGCGAATGCAGAAAGCCTGGCGCGCCTTCCACCAGGTATAGCAATCCTGCACAGACATAAAGTAGGAGCGACAGCGGATAACACTGGTGCACTGACCAAGAGACAACAAACGACTTCGAAAGCTTACTGTTTACCTGCACTGCTACCATTGGCAGACGATAAAGGATGGAGATCCACTTGCGGAAGTCCAGATTAAAACTGGCGGCCTCCAGAACAAATTTCAGAAAACTATGGTTGACCCTATTGAATGTCTTGGACTGATCTAAGTTGATCAGCGCGGCTTTGTGTCGTCTTCTACATCTGGACAAACTTAATTTTGAAAAAAAAATGTAAAATCAACTTACTCTAGTGGGGAAAGCCTCTTCTTTACTGAGTGCTCATATGTATAGCCTTGTGCCACAGTCGTTGGTAGTTTCTATGAGTCTAAACATCTGGCCATTTGTGATTCTTAATTCTTTTTAGTCTGAATCCCTCGTGATTTTTTTGTGGGGAGTCAGTTCAGTTGGATTTAGAAATTGATGACACTTATGTTTTGAGGAAAGGGCAAGTGGTCAAATCGTTGCAGATTACAGAATCGGCAATCAGAGTACAAATCTTATCGGATCTATTACTATATTAAAACCATTAGGAAAGGTATGAACCCTCATTACCACCCCTCAATTCTCGCTATGGCTAAAATAGCAAATTGTCTTCAATGAATCACTTACAATATTTATTGTATTTTGACCTTAAATAACCAACAAAAAAGGGTTGAGATGATGTAAAAACCAGACCAAACAAACTGAATCGTAATATTGATCTTTGACTTAGTTTCATTTCTATAAATATTAGAATCAAGCTTTGAAAATTAACACTTAACCATCTTTATCCATATATGTACGCACGTTTCGAAAAAAACAATTTATTTTCACTATTTCATCAAGTAAAGCTTGAAAAAAGTATATGATCTTCTTCATAAACATAGATTTTATCAATTACAATTCAGACAATATCTATTGGATATATCCGCAACCAGTTTGAGAACAAAACAGTTTCAAGATAGAGGGACCAAATAAAACATGAAAATCACAAACCCATTCCAGGCTGGAATCAAGTATAGAAGAGTATCGATTATACTCAAATCAGTTTCCAATCAATGTTTTTTTAAACATAAAGCTTAGTTTAAAAAAAAAAAACAATTAAAAAGAAATCTAGGGTGGTCATAACTGAAATATCTATTTAGAGTAGCATTTCAATTTAGAGTAGCATTTAAAAAAATGTTCCATTGTAGAGTTACTATTATTTCTCTTTGATATTTGCACTCTAACCGTTCAAATTAACTCCAGACATGTTTCTTCACTTTTGCTTGGAACTCTAAATAAACATGTAAGCATTTTTTATTTCATATATATTTTTATTTCAAGCTTTATCTATTTTTTCCACCACATGTTTTTATTTTTCCCTAACACTTCTAATCAACTCCCTCCTCTTGCTTACCCCTCCACCCACTCCTCCCACATGCATTTGACTCACCCCACTACTTGCCTCCTACTCTTTCCTTGCCTTACATCTCCACCTTTTTTCTGCCCATACTCAACCCGCTACATACTACTTCCACATTTCGTTTTGAATACCTATGCTTCACTGTACAAAATGTTGAGTTCTGCTTAATAAAGCTTATTTACATTAAATGAATATAGTTGAACAAATCGATTGAAATATCTTGGCTTAGCTTTAATGATGTATTTGTCCTTGTTTTTACTAGTCTGTTGTGCCATGCTTATTCACTATTCCATTGGTACTACCAGATCAGGTTGTCTGGAGATACCAACTTCCTGACTGATGCACCAAACATTGATGCTATTGTTTTTTTTCTTTCTCTTTGCACAACTCAATCATGTTCTGCAAAGCTAAAAAAACACACAGCGAGCATTTTTACATTTGAAAATTCCTTTTCTTCAGGGACGTCTTTTAGCCCAATATTTGACGTAAGATAATAAAGGCTTTTTTTCCTTTTCTCTCTCTTTGTCTTCATCTTCATAGATGTTATCTGACCGGCATCTTGAAACTGAATGTGACTGCCCGTCTCTGCTCCCCTTTCTTAGAGCTTATATGGATGTCGATCACATGTGTGACAGCATAGGTGGGTTGTGTAGGCGCTTACCTTATGATTGAATCAGAGTGACAGGTCAGATATACTTTTAGCTGAGGGCACGATCTACATGGTGTCTGTGAGTAAATAGAAAATGTAATGGGTAGAGGGTACAGGAAATGACACACGTCTTTGCTTTTCTTAGAAATCTCTTTCCTTTCGCCCACAAACTGTAATAGGTGATAAAATTATAAGAATGCATTCGCTTGCTCATGGTAATTGGTTTGATAAAATAAACTTCTAAAATCCTAATCCGAATCTTTGTATTATGTAACAGTATATATCATGTGGCCTAATGGTTAGAGCTGTTGACTAGGTAGTTGTAGGGTCGATTCCTGGCTTGGGATGTGTGTTAGTCTAGCCTCACTGAAGAACTGTGATATAGCAAAACAGTCTGGTTGTGTGTTTGGCGAAAAGAAAAGAAAAACAATTTTAGAATTTAAAGTGAGAGATCAGAAGTATACTCCGAGTATATTCTGAAACTACATTATGCAGGGTACTTATATAAGTATATTAATTGTTATCAAATAGGGTACATTATCCTGTGGTCTGCGATTACACTTGGCATCCATAAAAAGAAATCGTTTTACTTTATTTGTTTTAACTGTTACAATTTTCAAGTTATAAATAAACTTAAAAATTATAACAGTTAAAAAAAAATAAGAATAGAGATTTTAATAAAGTGTTCGGGGTTTGGAGCAATAACAAGGTGTCTAATTGATTCTTAGGAAACTCTGGGTTAAAGACTCTAAATTTACCAAAATTTATTTCAATTAATGTCACTCTTTTTGCACCTCGCCTTCATCAATGTTGAGTGCATTCTTCGGCCACACTCCAAAAATTGAATATTATAGAATGTAAAAAAAAATGAATAAAGAAAAGATAATATGATGTTATGGATTGCAGGTCGGGTTAGGGTTAGAGTATGCGATTCTTTATTCAGTCTTGACCAATGATAAATGTAATGATGAAAATAAAAAATAGCCCAAACAATGTCCTGATTTGGTGTTGAAATATTGATCTCTTTTAAGACCAGACAGTGCACATCTTCTTCACTTCACCCCTCCATTGCCCCCCTCTCTTCCATTGTTTCCTTTCGTCTGATTTAATTCAAGTCTGTTTCTAAACCATCAGTTCTTTCTATAGCATACACGGCGCGTGCATACTTTGTGGACGTTTGCGCCTTTAAGCCACGTGACTCTTATTCTTCATCTCCTAAGGATAGGATAAAGTATCTTGTATTGAGATGATCCATCTGTCTGGTGGTACTATGAACTTTGTTCTGTTTCCAATCCATAACATGCTTTTTTTCTTTTTTTTTTATCATATCCAATTTTTGAAGTGGGGCACAAAGGTGTACTCAGCATTGATTGAGTGGGAGGGGCTGTAAGTACAATGATAACTATTGAAATAATTCTTAGTAAATTTATAGTCTTTAATCCCCTCAAGGCAGACCGAAATAAATGAAGACCCCCCCCCCCGTGCTCCAAGCCCAGAACCCCATATTACCATTTCTAATTTTTTAATTTCTATAATTTTCAAGTTATAAAGTAAAACGTCATATTTCCTTTTTATGGATGTTCAGCACGAACGTAGAACCTCCTCCTTCCACCATACTGTTGATAAAAATAAAAGATATCTATCCAAAACTTTCAGTAATGTGGTTTCAGAATTTATATAGTTATTGGGGTTTATCTCCAAAACCCTAATAGTTTGTAAAATAACAGAGAGGAACTACAACTTTTTATAGAGATACGTGGCATGATGTAATGATTACGGGTGCGGATTGTGGACTCGTCGTGCCAGATTCAAATCCTGTCCGGGCTACTGCATCACTTTCACTAGTACCTGTTGGAAAGGTATATATCCTCCTTCCAACTATGTATTAAAGGTAGACTAGACTTTCTAGCCTTTACTCCAAGAGAAATAAATCATTGAAATAACACCAGTTTTTCTCAGCTTATACCAGCATGTTTTTCCAGTCGTCTTGATCTTCTTGCCGCTCAACTCTATAAATGCTGGTTCAGATGTGCGGTTTTGTGCAGCTTTTCTTTACTATATACGCTCTATGCAAACACCCGAACAAGGAGTATCCATCGTCTTTCGAGACTGAACGAAAGCTTTTTCTTTTTTATCTCATAAAGGAAGAAGTTTAAATATTTGGTTTAAGAGGGGTTTTTTCTTTCTTTAATTTTATATAAAGAAATGGAAAAAAGATGTAATTTAAAACATGATTATATAACCAGATAGCTGTTGATCTGATCAAGGCGGCCAGTGCTATCCACTAGACGTTTGTCTAGAACACCAACCCGATAAATTCTGGCTAAACTTTGATAAAATCAATCTGATAAGGAGATGAATGTAAATAAATCAGTGTAATAAATAAAATTTCGTTATTTGCGTGGATGAAGTAATATTGCCGTAAGATAGAGATGATGATTTTATCCATATTTTTTGCCAGATATAAAAACAATGTCGTCATGGGTTAATATTAGCTTATCAAATCTTTAAAGTGAGCACACATCTAAGGGACTTGCCTCGGGTGCCAATTCCTCTTGCCCTGGGACCCGAACTTCAGCTATTCTCCATATTAATAAAATTGTGACTACTTATGTGCTTCGGATTTTTTCAGATATGGATTGATAATTTGGATTATTCAGACTACCGTTCTCATCTTGGATGTTACAACGTTCCAGATGATGTAACCTCCGACCTTCTTCAGGTGCATCTTGGTGAACTCTGGAATTTGTACAGAATTTCAAACGAAACCCTTTTTTTTTATCCACAGGTGTAGCTTATTCTCATTCCGTCAGCCATGACTGGGTAGAAGTCTTAAGTAATTCGTAATTGTATTCTTAGTATTGCCAATACTGAGAATTGAACCTTCAACCTCCAGAAGACTGTCACTTAAAACTGATTATTACTTAGCACTTTTATCCATTAAGCCACAGGGCTATAGTAATATGTTGTAATATATTTTAATTAGTCGTAATATATAGTGATATACATATCTAAAACAAGAATAGGTTTAACTAAGGTTCCTAAAATTCATACAAGAATTGTTCGCAAAGACCCGTGGCGTAACTGATATAAGTTCTAAGTGACAATCTTCTGGAGATTGAAGGTTCAATCCTCAGTGAAGGCGATACTAAGAATACAATTACGAATTACTTATGACTTTTACCCAGTCATGGCCTGCCAGAACGAGACCAAACTACCCCCGTGAATTAAATAAAGGGTTCCGTTCGAAATTCCATACAGATTCCCAGAGTTCAACTGAAGAAGTCAGAGATTACATCGACCAAAACGTGAGACTAAAATTCAAAATGAAAACAGTAGTCCGAATAATACAAAATACTTCTCATGTCTGTTTCTCACCTCTACGTGAATTATACTTTTTAAAAAAATATTAATTGAATGTTTATTGAAATCAAGAATGCAACAGCATAAAGTACTAAAACAAACTTTTAAAAAATACTGTGTAAAAAGATAATTTAATTACGAAATTAAATTCACCAGAATGCATTTTCAGTTTCTTCTGTAAAAAAACATTTTAATCTTTTTGTTAATAGTTGAAAAAAAGAATTTACATTGACTCATCGAAATTGGAAAGGTATTTGGAAGCATTTAAGCTTCCAAAGAGAAAGTAATTTAAACTGACTTCAAACTCATGTATTAAAAGCTTTGAAAGCTATTTACATTCAACCATTTTATAGATTAAAACATTACATGAACAAAATTAGTTATAGTTTTACAACGATTTAGTTCAGTTACTAATTTAATCACCAAACAATGCTATAATAATTAAATTTAACTTTTAAAATCCTATTTAAAAAGAAATAATAATTGGTCAAAAAAAGTCAAATGACTGGCGGATAGGTACATTGTCAAAAAAATAGATTGGCTTAGTATTATTTATTCAAATGTCTGATATTTGTTGCTTCATTTAAGAGTCTAGATGTTCTTTTAACATTTTCATATTGAAGTTGAATAACTTTTTGTTTTTCAAAATATTTTAATGAAATTTTGTATACGCACTCTATATATTATATAAAGTTAACAGAATACCAATCAGAGGACTGATATTCCCAGAGCAGTTTTGCACCACTTTTTTTTATCTCCTTACACAAGATATATACACGACAAAACCTTGTGTCTATAATCCTTAGTCCAATTTATCTCAAAATCCATTAACAGAATGAACAGAACCATACCTCAGGCTGACAGCAACAAAGTCATTATCTGACTGATTATTGAGAACATATCCTCAACTGGTATGAACCCTAACCCTACTGAAGCTGTACCACTTATTTTCATGTTTCAGCCTATGTAACCTCCGACCTTCTCCCAACATTCATTCTAGAATTGTTCACATGGACCCATGGCGCAACGGATAAAGACGTTGATTAACAATCAGTTCTAAGTTGCAGTCTGGAGGGTGACAGTTCAATCCTTACTACAGGCAATAATATCAAAGAATAACATAATTAACACTTCTACTCCTTCATGGCTGATGGAACAAGAAAAATCTACTTCGGTTGATTAAATAAAGGATTTCGTTCGAAACTTCTGATAGATTTGAGTTGAACATAAAGATTCTCAAGTTTGAAAAGATGTGCCTAAAGAAGGTTGGAGGTTACATCGGCCGAAACGTTGTGAAAATAAGAACCAAGCTGAGAATAGTAGTCCAAATAATCCAAATTATCAATCGTCATCTAAAAAATTCTGAAACTTTAAGTTTTCAAATCTTTTGTAACCAAATCTGCTAATCCATTTAGTTAATCTCATTTTAATCTGAATCTCCTATCCCCCCCCCCTCTCCCACCTCAACATATTTAATTTAAATCTCTTGGTTTAGTTTTCTCTTTGAAGCTGTTAGAGCCATTTGATCGTTCACAGCTGCATTGATCAAGTGTCAAGCTATAACCATTAATATCAGATTGAAACAGAGTAGAGAGCTAATCTATAAGAAGTTTGGTAATCTTGTAAGGCACCAAAAGTATGGATATCTCCTTTTTAATGCTGTCCCCATTTTGCCCCCCCCCCCCACCTCCTTCATGTGTAAAACCCCCTCTCTGGGGCCTCATTCTCCAATTACAGTGTGAATTTTATAGCATTTTAGGAAGGGCTAAAAAAACAGGAATCACACATGTAGGAGTTATAGCCACACCCATGTCTGAAAGGTTGAAAGATCATAAATATTGGATGGCTGGAGGGGGGAGTAACACCCAGCTCAACCACTCCACTCTAAAGTTTTTGGGGTTAGCATATACATCTCTTTCTCTTCCTCAATTTTAAGGAACACCCACTTTTTCTTAACCATAACTTCCATGACCCACCCACACACACACATACACACTCTATCAATCTCTAACCTAGAATTTCTTTCAATTTTCTCTTTATTTTCATTTAACAAAAACTTTTGCAAACATTTCTTTCCATATTCAACAAAACACTTATTCGTTCTTTATTAACAAAGAGTTCTTCCTTTGTAGGTGTTAAGGACTGACTCAAGCTGGCCTGCCTCAGCATCAAATCAGCAAACTCTTTCCTGTTTTGGTAGAGCCTATTTGCTGCTTATTCCATAGAATTCATAGTTTGCAATCTTTATGGATCGCTGTAATGGGTCTTGTGGCACAAGCGAACATTGTTTTTGTCTTCGCTGTATTTACTGTTTTATACTGACTAGTTTTTTGTTGATGAAAATTGGCAATAGAAGAATCTCTTCTCCTCCCTCTCTCTTTCCCTACCTCTCCCTCTCTCTCTCTCTTCCCCTCCCTCTCTCTTCCCCTCCCCCTCTCTCTCTCTCTTCCCCTTTCTCTTCCCCTCCCCCTCTCCCCACACTCTTTTTCTTCCCCCACTCTCTGTCTTCCTCCTCTATCTGTCTTATTTGTTCTCTCTCTCTGTGTCATCTTCTTCACCCCTCCTCTCTTTGTCTCCTCCCTCTTCCACCCCCCCTCTCTCTCTCTTCCACCCCCCTCTCTCTCTTCCACCCCCCTCTCTCTCTTCCACTCCCTCTCTCTCTTCCACTCCCTCTCTCTCTTCCACCCCCTCTCTCTCTTCCACCCCCTCTCTCTATTTTCTTCTCCCCTCTTTTCTCTCTCTCCCCCCCTTCCCCCCTTTTTTCTCTCTATCCCCCCTTCCTCACAACCATTGACAATTTTGCATCTCATATTCAGGTGGGCTTCTCATTGAACAGCCGTAAAACGGAGACTGTTTGACATACAACACAAAAATTTATTTGTACCAAATATGGTTCGATTGCAGAAATAATTTTGTTTTTTTTTTGTTTTGTTTTTAATGGCGGGGGGGGGGGTCACCCTGTAGTTTAGTTATCCCACCAATATTTGATAGACTACTCTACCCTACTATTTCTTCCTAGATGAAGGAATGACATTGATTCATACTTTTACCAAGGATATTAGTCTAGGTGATCCAATTTTAATAAAAGTAAAAGATGATCTTAATATTGTGCCAGTTTAATGGAGTCAAACATGAACAATGAAAAAAAAACTGTCTTTTGCCAAAAGAAACATTAAGAACTCCGCTATTCTTGATGCCTTTCTTTGATATTCATCAATAGATAGATTTTATTTCTAGTAGAACCAAACTTCCTTTACCAGAAAATTATTTGGTCAGACATTGGTATTAAATTAATAAATCAGTTACTGGAAGACATCTTAGCAAATCCTTAAAAAAAAATTTCTGCTGAAAGTACAGATATTTTTTAATGCTTTCTGAGTTATTGAAAATAAGATAAACATAAAGAAATGTATTGGTTTTGAAAAAGGACATTTTATTAATTATTATTTGCCACCCCATTAATCAATTGAACAATAAAACATTATTAGGCGGCAATTTTAAAATTTCCAATGTCTAGAAAAATTTGACACTTTTTTGAAAGGAAAGAAAAAACGCCATATCTTGGTCAATAATTGATATATTCTCAGAATTCAAAGTGCATCTCTTAGAGGATCTCTTGCCGAATACAGCTAAATCGAAGTAGCTGCTCTGAGCCTCCACCATGACCTGAAGGCAGAACCTGAACCTGGAGCATGCAGTCTTTATGGTGTCTTTCGAGAGACGCCTTAGCACCAGGTTGATTCTGGCAATCAACTCATCCTTGATGTTTTAGATTGTTCTTGTTAAGCGAGTAAGACTTTTGCATAGCGCTCATGTAGTTCATGCTTCCGGATTGTCCTTGTTTGAATGTTGGTTGCAGCTATTCATTAACCTGGTGTTGCAAACCGTACAGTTGGTGTCTTCTCAACTGCGACCGATACATAATAGTCCATCCGAATGTGATCAGGGGAGGAGGAGGCAGATGTTGAGACAGAAGCCACTTCTGAACAGATGACTTGCAGTTTATCAGCTTGCATTCTTCAGATCATGTGATTGATATTGAGTCCTCTATGAATATAGAAACTAATACACTTGTTTTTTTATATATGTATATATATATATATATATGAGGAAGTTTGAAAGGGGGAAATTAAAATTTCAAACAAAATGGAATAGTTAATATATGGAATGAGTGGCTAATCATTACAACAAACAAGTTAAAATAATGACAGATACATGTTTAGAGCACCGATATTTTGATCTAAGTCTGACAGCCTTATTTATAGTTTTGTAACAATTGCCGACTTCTCAAAAACCCTTATACCCTGAATATGATCTTATTTAGAGACCGAAATATTGGTGCTCTAAGCAGTTTTGTGTCATGATTTAAACTAGTTTGTTTACATGCTTATCCACTTACTCCATATACTAACCATTCTATATATATTTATTTTTTAGCCTGACGATTCCCCACGAGGATTAAACGCGGAAGCCTCTGTGTAGCTTAATTGTCATAAATATATTTTCATAACTTGCTATCTAACTCTACTCACGTATTGAGCACTGTTGAAGTAAATACTGAAAATCGAAAAACATAGAATATTATCTCCTTAAGCATTTTATGTGGATACATGAAATAATATGTATCTATGTATATATATATATATATATATATATATATATATATATAATGTGTTATAATGGAATAATTCCAGGAAGAAATCCGAGTATGAGAGCTCAATGTGGTAAACAGAGCAAGAATAACATAAAATATAATAACACGAAATTACATAATTGTCGATGCAATAATTTATTTCAACCTTGTGGTTTCCTCGGGCATCTAACTAGACAATTACATTTTTGAGACACAAAAATGAGTCTCAAAAATGTCATTGTCTAGTTAGATGCCCGAGGAAACCACAAGGTTGAAATAAATTATTGCATCGACAATTATGTAATTTTGTGTTATAATATTTTATATATATATATATATATATATATAAGTGAAGACGTTTTTTCCCTGTACCTTCGCCGAGAGTAAGAAAATAACCACATGCATCATAGGCTACTAAACTCACCACTCTATTCAGCTTATTCACTCGAGTGTTTTTTTTTTTTAACTTAAAAACTTATACAATTTAATACATAACACTTTTAAGGCTTAAAAATCTTTTTCAAAATACAGCGTAAAACGAACTGCAGTGTTCGTTTCGACAACATTCAATTTTTGATAACAATTCCATGGAAGCATGTAATATCAATTTCTCTATGAACCTTTCGCTACTAATAAACAGACAACACAAGTTCATTGTTTCACTTTTGACCATCCATACATACCTAACATTAATCCAACATTCGTGTTTTCATTTTCACGTTAGGTATTCTTCTTTTTTAGGGGGGGGGGGGGAATTTTACGTAAGACGTTCTCTTTTCTTTTTGCATTTACCTATTATAACCGGCCACTAACTCTCACTCTTCCTCCCCTCCTTTCTCTATTCAATTGCAACAATTTCTAAAAAAACGTGTTTACATTTTAGCCGTATTTAATAATCGCAGCACGCAACAGTACCTTTGAGGCAGTAAACATTAAACAGATACGTACATTTTTTCTGGTCACATTCGATTTAAATTAGCAGTCGTCGATTTATTTAAGTATATTTTTATTATCATGATTATACGTCAGTTATGAATAATGTTCCTTTGTTTAATTCACAATTAAAAGGCTTTCAAATCAATTTCGAACACAGACTGGCGTAACATTTAAAATCATTATTTTCATCTACATTTTCCTATTCATCGAACATTATTCGATATTAATTCATACCAGACATTATTCACATTTATTTCATAACTTTTTTACATACTTTCTTCTGATATTCCAAAAAAATATTAATTTCTACTTTTCTAAATATACTTCAGCTTAAAGTGCAGTATCCATTACTTTGTCTTTTCTCTTCTTGGTCAGTGAAGGATAAATCTTTCTAGACTGCGGCAATTTTTGTTTTTATTACTTTCCCTCTATTTAACTATTTGTCAATTTTAGAAGAAATTCTTCTAGACTACAACAGTTTTTTCCCCCAGGAGATGGATTTTCAAAACGTTAAATATCACCATTGTATAACTCTCCCCTCGTGGAGAGGCAACAAAATAGCAACAACATAGTAAATGGTAAAAGTGCAGCTTAGTTCAAAAACAAATTCCTTGAATCAATCGCCATATACAGGGTGACTCAAAAAAAAACGGGCCCCGTGTACACTTTATGTGATATCTCCTTTATTTATTCACCAATTGCCCTTATTTTACAGGACATGGCAGAATCAACGACCATGAGTACACCAAGACCTCAGTGGGAGCTGGGACAAAGAATACACTGTGTTAAATTTTACTACAAGAAAGGCTCGTTTAAGAAAACCCAGGACAGTTTCATGCATCAGTTCGGATGTGAAAAGGCTCCACCCAAAAGCAGAATTCAGAACTGGGTGGACCACTTCGAGAAGTATGGGACCGTGGAGAACTTCAACGCTGCCAGTGAGAACCGTCCAAGCCACTCGGCACGTCCCAAGAAGCGGACAGCCGAGCTGGTCGCAAGTGTTTGAGAGTCTCTCCAGGAGAGTCTGAAACGCTCTGTGCGTAAGCGAAGTCAGTCCCTCGGTCTCCCGTGAGACTTGCAGGAGAGTGCTGGTAAACAATATCAGGGCTTACCCATACAGAATACAGACGCTGCAGACCCTTACAGCCTCAGACAAGAAGCAGAGGAGCGCTATGGCAGTCAAGATGCTCGATAAGATCGAGGAGACACCAGGTTTCCTTAACCTCATTTGGACCTCAGATGAAGCCCACTTCCATCTTGACGGAAAGGCGAACTCCAAGACAAATGTCTTCTGGGGGTCCTCCAGACCCAATGAAGTAGCCACCAAGCCCCTGCACTCTCCTAATTGCACGGTGTGGACTGCAATCTCGGTCAGAGGCATCATCAGACCAATCTTCATCGAAGAATCTGGCGCAGCAGTGACAGTCACCAAGGAGCGGTATGTGGAGGTCCTCAAAACCTTCAAGAGTGAGCTCCAGACCCTCTACCCGTCGCTCATGAGCAAGTTCTGGTTCCAGCAAGACGGAACAAGTTCTCACACCTCAAACCTGTCCTGAGATTGGCTGAAAGAGAACTTCGGAGGCCGAGTGATCAGTCTCAAGACTAATTTTGAGTGGCCACCCCATAGCCCGGACCTAAGCCCCCCAGATTATTTCCTTTGGGGCTATCTTAAAGACAGAATGTACACAAGGAAACCCAGAACCATCACGGAACTCAAGGAAGCCATCAGGGAGGAGATGAGAGCCATTCCCAATTCAGTCTGTAAGAACGTCATGGACAACTTCGTTCTGCGCCTCAAGAAATGCACGGAGCTAAAAGGAGTCCATCTAGAACACATGCTGTAGAACGGAGAAAAAAAGGCCAAATACTCTAGTGTTTTGATATGATGTTGTGAATATAATAAACTAGTTATGCCCCAAAATTCATTTAATTCGGACGAAATACTAAGAAACGGGGCCTAATTAGATTTGGGGCCCGTTTTTTGGGGGTCACCCTGTAATTGAATCAAAGCCAGAGTTAAACAAAAGGTCGATTTTCAATGTTGGTAAATTCAATCTTCCACCAAAATGGACACTCTGGATTGAGATAAAAATTACCTCAATCTAGAAGTATTTTTCCTTCACTGACCTTGGAAACCTTCCCGCATATTCTTAGATAATATTTACTTTGAGGGGGGGGGTGACAGTGGTTTTTATTTGGTCGAATAAACCGCTACTTACAATCGTAGAGGGGGGGGGGGCAGTCACCCAAAATATAAAGAAGTATATTTTGTTTGATTCAAAACATCGATAATTCCTACTTTAATCACCTAAATTACAGGTTGTTTTCAACTGCTTTTTGACGAATTAATACTCTAATACTTACATTTTTAAAAATTTATTTTATCTCTATCCCAGGCAACGCTGGGTCACAGGTCATGCTAGTATATATATATATATATATATATATATATAATGACTGCAACTTTTGCTGAAGCATTGCCATCGTTTGTTATTTATTTATTTTTTTGTTAAACTTGTGTCGTTTTTAGCCCTGCCAATGAGTTACTTTCTCTGATATAAATATGTAGACCTCTTGCAAAGGGAACTGCCTCTGGTGAACCTTCATGTGAAAGTCGATTTTTTTTCTTCTATTTCTTTGACTAAAAAACTTTAACACAACGTACTTGAAAATATTCAGTCAGATTTAACAAATATTGGTGTGTTGTTAAAAACAAAAAAATTCATTTCCAATCGATTTAATCAAATTCATATTTAATCCGATCAACGGATTTATTTTGATTATAAATATCAAAGACCGAGTCAGAGGAACAAATCTTCAGTCCTGCAACGACATTGTGAAGAAGTCTAAGTTGTCAATTGTTCAAATTTCACTGTTAATACTCTCCCTCTCCTCCCTTTTTAATAAGCAATTTCCATCAATTGAACATTATTGGACCTACTTACAGATAACATGTTTTAACATATGTGTATTAATAACACAAGTGCAATGAACACATTGATAAGGCGCTAACCTGCTAAAACCTGATTCAGAGTTTAATTCTTGTCTGTGGATGCAAAATTGTTTCTACATTGCTGTCAATTTTTTTTTTTTAAATTGCTAACAAAAAATATTTCAAATAAAGTTTTTTTTTTTGTTTTTTTTTAGTCTAATAAAAAATCGTATTTAAATTCAATTATTACTGAAAGTAAAGACTTCCTAGAAAGGTTCCATTTATTCCTGTTTGCTCGTTCTTGCCCATTTCTGAAGATCTAAAGGTTCCTGGTTTGTTCCGGAGTCTTTGTGTAACCCAACTCTTGAAGTGATCTGATCAAAAAGCAGATTTCATCATCCTGATAATCATATATTTTGACAAACTCCATTGTCCAGGGTCCTTGGATAAATATGTTTTATATACTAATGAGTCACCACTTGCCAAGGCCAAAAGACACTGGAGGACAAGGGTTAATGAGATTATCAGTTGATTGATGATGGGATTTTGATGAGAGAATTTTAACTGATGAACAAAACATAAAAAATTTGATTACTTAAAGGGAAGGCTTGACAAATATTTGTTGACATTGGATTTTTGAAAACGACCCTGTTATAGTCTGTAGGGAAACAGTCCTGCACCAATGTGTTCTACAGACGGGAAGTTTTTAGATAGAAACTCTGTTCATTCAAGTTCCGTTTACATACACAAAGGAAGAAAAAGTTCTTTCCAGTGTTAGTAGCTAGACAAGTTCTTGTTGTGAATGTTTTATGACCTACTATGTAAAAAACGATAGAGTAAAGAAAGACTAATGACGTCTCTTCTGTGAGAAAGAGGCTGTAGGGAAAAGTGCTAGTCGATTTTGTAGTCTGTCCAGGAACAAAAGGTGCTGAGCAAATCCTCCTTGAATTTGGCTGCAGTACTTCATCTTGAGCCATAGCTGACTTTTTCATCGGGAGTCAGGTAGTTTCTGGAGTGATAGAATGATCCAACCATTTTCTAGCAACCTTAGCAACAGATTTGAAGTCTTTCATTTCAGATCTGGGGTGAAGGTCAATCCTTGGATCTGGTCAAAGTAAGGATAGAGCCATTCATTTCAATTGAGACAAAATAAGGACCCAAGCACTGGTGGTGAAAGGAGAGAAGTTTGGTTTTAGAGGTGTTAAATGTAACAAGTTTTCCCATTGCACCACATGCTCATGGTTGAGAGAAAGAGAGAGAATCAGCAAGATCTTGATCACCAATGTTCTTCAAAGTGCTGCCATAGACAGTTGTTGTCAGCGTAGATGTGAACAAATAATTTCAGAATATGATCCAGAAGAATATTGATGAAGATTAGGACCAGGATGGATCTCTAAGGCATGTCAGCATTGATTTTATGTGCTTCAGACTTCAGCCCATAAATAACTACTTTCATAGATCTATTAGAGAGAAAGGATTTGATGATTGCGAATACATTTCCAGTTATTCCATAGCTAGCAAACTTGTGAAGCACACCTTTGTGCCAGACCCTATCAAAGGCCTTTGATATGTTAAGCTATCACCCTAGAAATTAAGCCCCCTTCAATAGGTTCACTGATTCTGTACAATATTACAGTAAGCACATCAGCTGTTGATATTGCAGTCCATAGTATCACACACCTCCTATGCCCAACTGTCATTATTAGATAAGTTTATGAAACAGCAGAGACATGACAAGCAAACAGGAACAATAAAGCAAAACCGACTAGTTGACCTGCAACCTGGGATCACAAGGGTGCATTTAATCCAAACCAATTTAAACTAGCCAAAAAGTTTGAGTATCCCTAAAAAATTTAATATATGAAACAAAGCAATTATTTTTTGGATATGCTCTTGCCCAGTGGTACTTGCTTCACGTATCAGAAAGGAAATCAATCTTGCTCCTCCATCGAGGAGGACTTTCAACTCACCTACAATTTTAACAGGCATTTTGACATTTTCCCCCCCCCTCCCTAAAAAATCAGGAGGAATTCCTTTTCATCTCCTACCATGAGTACTTTATTTATACCTCTCACCTTGTCAGGCATTCTGCCATTTCTTTCATGATTTCTTCATGATAAACAATACACAGAAAATAATGTTGTTACACCATTTTACACAAACATTAAACACAAGAACACACCATTTTTTACATAAAAATACAATATCTCTGGTTTCCATTTTTTTTAATAACACCTGAACAACAATGTTAGCCAAGATAATCAAACCCCACCCCAAAGTATCAGATCAGTGCTGAGTACAATCCTTGGGCCTCACCCCAAAAATGTTATCGTATAAACTGTCAAATATATGAATAAAAAAAACGTAATGATGTGTGCTGTAATCAAAATGACAATATTCGTCATTTTAATCCCATATAATGCTGTGTGTGTATTATTAGAGCCTTATTTTTAGAGGATTCATTCTTAAACTAATTAACTGATCTTTATGAATTTCGGAACACAGCTGTAAAGGGTACAAATATGGGCTATATTTAGTTTAATTTAGTTTTGCAAGAAGAGATGGAAGCCCTTCATTAAAATTCAGGTATCTCCGAATTTTTGTAAAATTTTTATCAGTAGGTATTAGACATCAATTAATAAATATTCCTCAAATTTCAGTTTCTTTGGAGTATTTTAAAAGGGTTTTAGGGAAAATACCCATTTAATCAGTCAAATATATCAGATTAGCATTGAATTTCATCAATAGTTATTAGACACCAATTAAACAAGATTCCTTGAATTTTAATTTCTCCTTAAGACCACGTAATTTTAAGCGTTAAATTTTTCGGAATTTTTAATTAATACTACTACCCGGTCAGGGCTGATGGAACGAGAACAAGCTACCTCCGTGGATTAGATAAAGGGTTCAATTCAAAATTCCATGCAGATTCCAGAGTTTGATAAGACACACCTGAAGAAGGTTAGAGGGTACATCTGCCAAAACATTGTGAGAATAATATTCAAGATGAGAACAGTAGTCTGAATAATACAAATAATTAAAATCATGTAATGGATTTTGATCAAAATTAGAATAAGGATTCTAGACATAAGGTTTAGTATCACTATATTTTGATTTTAATCTTCATAAGTGGTGCAAAACTGTTCTGTTCGGGAAATTTATTTTACCTGTCCCAGGACGGGTATACTTCTAATATCTCTATAATATATATGTCTGTATATCTCTCACTTATTGCTGCATTGCCAATCTCTGGTTAATCCTGTGTTATTGATCATTCTGTTACATCTATATTCGCAACTTGTCTGATGGATGAACTTTTTCTCATCTCTACAGCATTCTCGCTGCGTATTGATTAGCCGATCACTGCTAAGCTGTCTACTTTATTGGGATGTTACACTTGTCTGTCCTTTTTAAACACATACATCTCAGAGCAAAAAAAGGTGCTTACTTTGAAGACCTTCCCAAAGTTCTGTTTGTATTTTCTGTTTAAGCTTTATGCAAAATATGTTTTAGTAAGTAGAGGGGGTATTCTGTTTGTTGCAATCAGTAACTCGTATTTTTTTGTATTTTTAGCAAAAATCATTATTAGATAGTTAATGTGTTTTTCCGTACAGAAATGGTTAATTTTAATATTATTTCTATTCATAATTTTAGATGCTTATTATTTCTAGCTAAATATATATCTACCTCCCCCCCCCCCCAATACTTTGGTTCTCCCATCCTTGGTCTCTTCGAAGGTCTGGAGACCACTATCTCTGAATAGGTCTGTTTTGAAAGACATAGCGTCATTCATCTGGGCAGCGCACAATAGAGGTCGATCATTCAGTTGAGGCTCTACATCCTTTGTGCATTTCCAACAGTTCTTGTGGGGGTGTTAGGAGATTTCAATATCAATCAAGGAAGTGTCAACCAAACTATAGTCCAAACGATCCTCCTCTATGGTTGTAAGATATGGCCAATAATGGTGGTCATGGGGCAGAAGTTGGAAGTCTTTGATGATGATTTCCACCCATCCTTACCCACCACTTCCTACAATGCCTCTTCCTGAAGTCTCACTATCCGTCTTGTTGCAGCGATGTGTTCGATGGTTCAGGCATGCAGCTTGTGGCCCAAGAACCATCAGGTTGGACTTGGTTGAACTCTCAGGTCCACAAGTTGTAGTAACTCTGAGCCTCTACCATTCCTATCAGTCCCCTTGAAAACCTGTCATGCAAAGCGACAAAATTGCCAATCTCTATAAAGAAGAGGGCACTATAAAAAAGAACAGACTTACCCAATGTCACCCAGCGCCCCCCCACTCCCCCTGCTGCTACTAACTGCCTAAATGAGTGTTTTCAATAAATGGCAATGTTCCTTTCATTCACTTATTTCTTCCCATTAACTAGCAGGACTCTCTAAGGTTGCCCGGAACATGGATAACAAAATACTAGTTTTAAAAAATTGCAACTTTTAAAATTTCTTTCTCATTCTAACTCCCTCCACCTCCTACTCTCCTCAGAATATAATAGAAACGAAAGCTGACTGACAGTTTCAAAAACTACCTGTAAGAATGGACAAAAGGAATCCCCTCCCCCTTACAATGCACTAATTTAGTCCAGGTTGATTCCAGGGGAATGAATATTACAGCATTTTATTTTATTTATTTTATCATAACAAAGTCGGATTCAGTCTAATCTTGACAATGATGTAAGGTTTGTAAGTGTTTATGCTGTGTAGATTCTGTTGACGTTTAGCTACACACATACCCACACCCACACTATGATCAGGAGAGAATGATAATGGTTGAATGATAATGGCTGCTCAAGATCAAGGCTTGATGACCAATGCCTTTAAAAAGATGACTGGGCTCAGCAACGATAACAAGTGCAGGTTCTGCCACACAGAAGTAGAGAGTGTGAGTCACCTGACATCCAGTTGTAAGGTTCTCCTGGGGGATGGCTATTATACGATGTGACACAACAGTGTGTAAATATCTCCACTGGGTGTATGTAAAAATTTGAATATCCAGTGTAGCAGCAAGTCCTGGGAGCATATACCAGAAAGAACAGTTGGAAATAATTTATACACCATCCACTATGACTATGCGATCCCTGCAGCTACATATCTCGAAAACGGAGCTGTTAAACTTGACATCATCATATAGGACAAAAAGGAGAAAGTACCAACCCTAATTGAAGTCAGTGTCCCTAATGATGCAGGATTAAACAGAGCTGAAAGGGAAAAAATTACTAAATACCAAGGTCTTATGTACGACATGAAAAGAAACTGGAATCTTAGGAAAATCTCCATCATCCCAGCAATTATAGGAGCAACAGGACTAATGAAAATAAATTTCAAAAGCTATCTGGCGAGTATACCCGGTGAACCGAGTGCAAGAGAAATACAAACAATTGCACTTAAAGGGGCGGTTAGAATCGTAAAACGATCTCTAGACTGGAGTGTCTGAAATAGCCGGTGAATGTCTGGCATCCGGTAGGATGCCCCATCCCCAGCAAAAACAGAAAAATAAGAAAGAAAAAAAAAGAAAAGGAAATAACTATTTTTCATTATATAATAGAAGATAGCTGTACATATCCTTATGCCATACATTTTTCATGAATTAATGAATTTTAAAATAAAGAGAATTTGAATCTTTTTTGAAACTTTAAAAACAATATCTATTTTGAATTGGAGTGAAAGATATTCGCAAAGTTTGTTTGTGCTGAGCCAATTCTTCCGATACATCGTCGTGTTTCTGACAGACTGTGCCCATCCGCCCCCTTCGTTTCAATTTGGAATGGCATTTTCTCATCTCTAAACGTGCAGATTCAAGGAAGAGTTAGCGTTAAGATTTTAGAATTATTAGCATTTTTTTTATCCCGAAAAAAACAGATTTCCGCTTAAACTGCTATAGCGTCGCAAAGATGTGAGTTCTCCGCTTTTCGGTCGAACTCTGCTTTTTTAAATAAAAAAATATATTTCTGCCAAATCAGGTTGGGAAATTCATCATGATTTCAGCATTTTTTTCTTTTGTTTAAAATAGCAACTTGTGTTCAATTAATCGTATACAATGAATTGTATTTTTGCATAACCTAAAAAAAGTGTTGATATGCTGTAGAATAGTTCAACCAAACCTGTCTTTTTCTTCCTCTCTCACTTTACCTTTCTTTCTCTTTTCCTCTGTTTTTCTCTTTTCCTCTTCTCCTCTTGCCTTCCTTTTCCATCTTATGACAGTTTTCTCTGAAAACTGTAAAGGTTTATTAACTTCAAACCATTCATGATGGGGGTGGGGGAGTTAGATGAATTTTGTTTCATCAAAGAATGACTTCCTGTCTCCTTCCCCCTCCCACATGCACACTGTGTCTTTTAATTTTGACTTAGTTGAAACTATTATAGTTGTTTTGGAAAGTTGAAAGCTTTCAAACCAAGCCCCCAAATGAATAATCGAAAAACTTGAGCTGTCGTCAGCTCAATTAATTTGATTAACTTATTTGTAAATTTTCATGTTTTTTTTTGTTGAATAAGATTGATATTTCGCTAATAAAACAGTTTTTCAAATATTTTAAATGTGGTTTTACTACTCATGACTAGCACATCATGCTAGTTGCTTTTAGTTGCTTTTAGTTGCTTTTAGTTGCTTTTATGCTGCCCTCTACACACACACAAACAGGGGTGGGGCCTCTCTAGGTTTGGAAATTCATCTCGATTTCAGTTTTTTCTACCATTGGCTTCTCACATAGCTGTTATATGGATCTTTGCAAGTCATTTTCATGTTCGGTTTGGTTCCCCAAACTGACCCCCATCCCCCCACTCCTGCCTTTCACTAATTATTAAATTTGCTGCTGTGCTTGATGTAGTGACTGAGGGTGGGGATAGAGAGGGCTTGAAACCTGAAACCCAAAACCTTTCAGACAAGATAGAAATTAAAAAATATGGGTTGAACTTAATCTTTAGATATAAAACTAGTTCTGCAATATACTTTTTGTGAATTTTTTTGATGATTTTGTAATGTTGCAGAGACGATATTGACATAAAAATGTTTGGCACAAGACAAATGAAACGGACCGTAAAAAATATATCTCGCAGGAATGTTATGTTTTTTGGAAATGTGAAAAAATAAAAATTATAAAATAAAAACATGGTTATTGGAATATAATATGAACCTGACTCAATACTTAAGGGGTCTTAAGAAGAAATTTAAATTTAGGGAATCTTAATTGTTAAAGAATTAAATACAACTTTTATAATTAAATTCCTTTGAAAATTGTTTTCATGAGAAACAATAATATTTCAAGTCTTTTGTTGCTGTTCAGTGTGTTAGAATTCTACATCGAGCTTACAAAGATAGTGACTCAGGATTGTCTGCTCTTCATGAAGGTTTCCTCGTTTGTGGCTGATATTTTACACCCAACACGAGCAGGCAAGGCTCAGTGGGTGCAGGTTTGGTCCATTGATTTGCGGTTCCGTGCTTGAATTGTCTTTGCTTGTCACACGCAGAGGCAGACGATCAAAGGACAACGGATCCTGATGCGGACTCCTTTTGGATTTTCACCAGGACCCTGTTAGCCGGGTTGCAGCCCTATTATTGCTTGTTGCAAACTTTTACGCCAGGGATGACTATACCAGGAATTGGAGCATAACTCTGACACTACCACATTGCCACGTCTCCCAACCATGATGAGGAAGAGTGCTGATGCTTGCATTCTCTTGAAAAAATACTGAACTAGCTGTCCCGAGCTGGGGTTGCCTGGTAGTACTTGCATTATTATTTCTCAACAAAATATTATTATTAAATCAATCATACGTCTTTGCAAAATTATGTTCGGAGATTTTCTTTTTAACTCTTAAATATATAAATAATTAGATGTTAAAAATTGGCGTTTACATTTAAAATTTTTTTTGATTTTATAAAAAACTAGCAAATATATACTCCATCCGGTCACATTTTTGCTAGGTCCGGAGCATGATATAATAATGAACAAACTGCATACATTGACCACCCCACAGGAAGAGGTAATGACTAAAAGGATTATATCATGACGAACGAACACTACCCCTTCTCCCAAAAGAGGAGATAATGCTTGAGAGGATGGTATCATGAAACGGAGAAAGTCATCCTGCGATGAGGATATTGTGTGGAACTGTGCCCCCCCCCCCCTCAAAAAAAAAGAGACGGTAATGCCCGGGAGGAATGTATTATGAGGAAAGAAAATATACTACACAAATCACCAAAGGAGAAGGTAAAGCGTCGGATTATCCCCCCCCCCCCCAAACACACAAAAAAAAGATGTGGTTTTGCTTGATCGGAAATACCCCCTTCAAGATACAGAAGTGAATCACCCCATAAAAGGAGAAGGTACTGCCTGCGAGTATGGTATGGCAAGTTTTATTGTACACGTAAATTGCCGAAATATAAAGTAAGCTGAAAAATATAGTCGCCATCTTTATAAACAAAGAGAAGTATGCAAGCTATGGAAGAACAATAACTTCCTTTCATTGTTTAATTAAAAAATACATGTTTATAACCGTGAGTAATCGTTCTTCCTTAACTGACCTCTTACTTGACTTGCTTAGATGTAGACTATTTTTCCGATCTAATTTTTATTTTGGCGTTTTACGTGTACGATGAAAATTGATATAACTTAGGGTTTTTAATGTTTACTTTTGTTTTTTGTAATTTTACTAAAACATGGTTTAAATAAAAAAAATATAAGTTCATTATAAGTAATGCCGAAACTTATTTCACTTTAAAGAATTTACGTGACTGAAATAGGAATTAACGCCAAATAAAAGGAAAAGTAGAGTAGGGGTTAATTAAAAAAAGTCAGCATGCCTGTTTTTTTTTGTTAATTTATTTTATATGAAATTTATTTTTTAAGTGAAAGAAAACTTTAAACAGTCCAATTTTATTGGTTTGTATTTTAAGTAAAAGACGTTTTTATTTCAGACTTTATATTTACATATTTTTGCTCTTTTATTTCGTATATAAATTATGTACTTCAAAAACAATTTTAAAAAATCTATCGTCGCTAGAAAAGGGGAGGGTGAGAGAGACAGGTAGTGATGACGACGCCAATTTTTTTTTTAGTTTTAAAGGAGTCATCCCCCCCTCTCTTGAGAGAGAGAGAACCCAATCACCTCCCCTTTTCTGTGAACTCTGTAAATCTTTCTAGCTTAGACCTTAGTTTCATCTAACTTATCTTCCTTGATATTTTAAGAATGTTTTTTCGTAATTTATTCATTTTTTAAATTAAAATGCTTACATTAGTAACTGTTAATTTACACAAAACTATTGTAGATACACAGGGACAATAAAATAACATAATCATAAATGTATAACAGCAAACATTAATTAATTATAGACGGTTATAAAAAGAAATTATGCAAATTAGATAGATATTTGAATGTCTATAGTGGTTCTTTAGTACGATATATACTAATGTATTATTCATTTAGATAATATCATCCCGTTTTGATGGTAATATAGGAGTGATAAATAAGAAAAACTTTAACATTCATTTAGATTTGTGTAAAGCTAACGCCGGTTGTATTTTATAAATAAGCGGGAGATTTCCGGATTTGCAGTGTCGTCTTAAAAAAAAAAAATAGAATCCATTATTTTTTGTTAAAAAAGGATGAAGAAAGTCCTCAAATCTATCTTTTGTGATTATATCTATTTTAAATTGTAATGTCAGTTCACTTATGTAGTATTTTTGTTATATATATTTTATTCCAGATGTGTTGCTCAGAGATTAAATAAAAACCCCTATTGATTTTACTGTGTTTATATAATAGTGCTCAATAACAATTAGAGCCGTATATTTATTTAGTATAAATGTTTATTTATGCAAACGTTTCTGGCTACATATGTGCATACATGTTTCAGTTAAAGTGTAGGATGGTTGAAGCCTCATCAGGCCAAATATTCAATTGAAAATGATTCCGAATTCAAAGAAAATTATATTTCTAGGCAGGGGGCATCATGCGACCAGAATCCCACCTGTCACCTAAGAAATGGATCCATGTTTTCTCTGGAAACTTACCTTTTAACCCTATTTTTATGGAATCAGAACATTTTTTATTACCTCACATTTCTTGTTAAAAGGCTGAACTCCATTAACATCTGTACGTCACCATAAACCATGTTTCATAAGTTATTAAACTGCACAACTGAAGTCTCCTTCTATGACCAAATTGATGGCGTTTCTATGGGATCGTTTCTTGCACCGATATTCAGCAACTTTTACATGGCCAATCTTGAAAATAGAATATTTATTAAAAAACATTAAGCAAGTTGTAATTAATAATCAGTTTCCTAATTATATTGTTGATGAACAAATTAAATTAATGATTAGAAACTTAGACAATTCTAATAATGATCATGATTATTAATCAGCTTAATGGTTCCCTTTATTGTAACCAAATGCATCCGAATTTTAAATTGGATGAAAAAGCCCTAAAATATATAATATATAGATATATCCCCATAAATAACTAATACTAAAATAAGATTCATTATTTATTATAAAAAATTTTAAACAGTATAACTTGTAGTTAATAACTCTATTCAGGCAAAATAAATAAATAAACAGTAGAAAAAAAAAACAATGTTATATATCAGTTTCAATGCCCAACAATAATATAAAAAAATTATTACATCGGTTATACATTTTTTCATAGACTTACCATGCATTTCTCCAACACTAGCTCAATTTATTAACACATAAAAAATATGATTGCCTCCCATTCTCAATATAGATACATTTTAGTCAATAATACAAAAACAATACACTATGACACTAACATAAAAAGATTAAAAATTCCAAAAGTCATCTACATTAAAACTAAACACCCAACAATTATTAACATTAATTACAAAACTAGTCGTAAAATCTTAAAGTGTCTAGCGTAGTAATTAACAAATTATTAGCTGTTAGACATTATCATTTTGAATTCTGTATTCGCATTTAACGTTAATACTTTCGCATATCTGATCTTTATAGACGCTCGTTTTAAACTAAAAAGAAAAAATAGGTAAACACACCAAGACAAACCCACGCCTGATGATGATTTAATGAATCAAATCAAAAGAAAACAATGGAACAAGAAATCCATGGAACTTATATACACAAATTTGACCGGAATACCAAATGGACTATTAAAAAAATGGAAAAATAAAAAGCTTAATAAAACAAAACAAAAAAACTTTGTTATTTAATAACATTATCCTTAATGAAAACACACACACACACACACACACATATATATATATACACTAGACGTACCAATGAGTTAGTTGTTTTTCCAGTGTTTTAGGACTATACTTAGTGCACCTACAATTATTGGTATTATACTATTTTTTTCCCATGTATTTGCTTCGTGTTTCTGTTTCATTGATATTTACTTTGTGAACTGCTGAAACGGCGAAATCTCTGAGTTAGCAGTTTTTTCATTGTTGACTATTATCACATCCGGTATCTTTGCTTGGATAAGTGTCCCAGAAAATTTTGTGATTTTCATTTTCGAATACAATCTCTGGTTTGTGTCTGTACCATTTGTCTGCATGTTCACAGTGAACACGTTTGCATAGTTTCCAGTGAACTGCCTTTCCCATGCAGTCATGTCTGTTTTTGTATTCTTTTTGGACCCATTTGCTGCATTCACTTATGGAATTCACCGTTTCATCTCTTTGTCCAGAGTCTAAATTTATTGGATTTTTTTTCTTGGGTTTTATCTATCTTAGCTTTGATATTTTGTCCTAATTGCGTTGTTCTGTACGGCTGTGAGTAGCAATTCTGTGTCTCTGTTCAGATAAATTTTTCCGGAGCCATGTCCAGGTGTTTTCGTGTGTCTCTTTTTCGGTTAGTCTTATGAATCTTCCATGTGGTTGTTTTTCTTCCCATTTTCTTTTTCTCGTTTATTTTGTTTTCAGGTTCAATGCTGGTTTATCAGCTTTTATAATTCCTTTTTTTTTTCGCAGATAGAAAGAATAAACGACCTCATGTTTATACATGAGGTCGTTTATTCTTTCGTCTGTGTCAATGAAGTTGTATCCAGCATTACACTTTTTGAGTATGTTGTTGAGTGGTATCATGGCTATGATAAGCAGGAGTGGTGATGGTCTCCCTGGAAAATACCTCGCCGTATTCTTATCTCAGCCAGGTGTTGTCTTCCAGCTGTCAAGTGTCCATGTTTCCATTGCTTTACAAGACTGATAATTTTGTCAGGTATTTTGTACGTCATTAAGCACTCGATTATCCATGCTTGGGGGATTCTGTTGTATGCTTTCTTGTACTCAATCCATGCCATGGCTATTTTCTTTTTTTTCTGTTTTCTATAATATTGAGATGTTACATGCAAATATGATTACGTTCTAAGTGCATGCATAATTCAAAAATATAATTGCTTAACGGCTAAGAATTTGGTAACGTTAATTGCTATGCTAGTCGTAATCCGCATTATTGTTTTTTTAGGTGTTGACAAATGGAGTTAGTGTCGGAGAGATGTAAAGTGAAACTTGTCACAAAATTTTAAAGTTTCTAGCACTTACCGTTACCAAATTCTTAGCCGTTAAGCAATCATACTTTTGAATCTCAATAACATCTCAATATTATAGACACTCTTTTTAAAGTTGTAAATTACTAACCATTATAATAAAAAAACTCAACAGTAAAAACATATTTGTAAAGACACCCCCTGGAGATGATTTGATGAATCGAATTGAAAGTACTCACAAAAAAGGATAGAAAAATGGAACAAGAAACCCACGGAACTTACACCAATTTTACCGAAATACTAAATGAACTATTCAGAAAATTTAAAATATAAAAAAAAGTCTTATCAAGCAAAGACACTCTGTTATTTAATGTTTGCCTATATATATATATATGTATTTAAGCAGCATTTTTTCGTTCATGCAAACATTAAAAATAACAGAACTCGTCTGTCTACTTATACCTTTTTTAATCTTTTCAATCTTTCTAATGATTTTCTTTGTGTTAAAATCAAAAGAATTGATTAAAGTTTCGTATCTGTCACTAACGTTTTCGATTCATCTTCGGTGTTGATGGCAAAATGGACTAAAAACTGGTGAAAGAAGAGAATTTTTTTTAAATACATCTGATAGACGCGCACATAATAAACGCTTTACATTGTTCCAAGAAAGACGTTGACAAATTAAATTCTTATTTAATTTATTTTTTAATGGCTGAATTTATTCGGTGGAGTCGAATATATATGAAGAGGGAAAATGGGGTGGTACCTCTTTTTTCGAATTTGAATTTAGTGCCACTGGGATGGCGTCACTAAAATGAACTAAACTATGCTAAGCATTTTAAAATGGTTTTACTAGTCTCATACGCGATAATTGTAGGTGTTTGTGTTTTTATGTAGATGGCTTCAAGTATTTTTAATTTGTTCAAATTGATCTTGGGATGTTGACTAAAGTTTGTCTTAAATTGGATGGAGGGCAGTTATGTTTTGTAGATGTTTGTAGATTGAACTAGAGTTCATGAGATGCATGATGAGGTAGCGAGATAGGGTGGTGGTTGTAAAACTAATGTAGCTATTATTATTATGGGTGTTACATTCTCCGAAAGGGCATTTAAACTTATAAAAAAATTTTGAGTTTTAAATTCTTTGAAGTAAATAATTAGTTTAATTTTATTATTGTTGTCTGTTGGGGATATATATATATATATATATATATATATATATATATATATATTATAGCTTTTATAGCTTTTTCTTCTATTCTGAAATTAGGCTGCATTTGGTTACGGTAGTATATGTTGATATAGTTTGAATTGTGATGTTGGATATTATTATTTTTAGTAGTGTTTTTTTAAAGTTTCGAATCATTGATTTTATTTTTTCATCAACGATGTAGTTGGGAAATTCATTGTTAATGAGTACTTGTTTTATATTATAATTATTAATTATAATTATCTATAATTATATATATATATATATATATATATATTAGTTATCTAGGTAAAGTAAACATCCACAGGATAAAAATCCAAAGAATTTCAACCGGACTTATAAAGAGTGCTCAATATCAAATAATGTTTTTATATATACGATTATCTTTATTTATACAGACATGTACACTGGCATGTCGATGTTATCGATCAACTGCTGTTAGAAACTGAGATCTCATCAGGCAGAATGGAAAACTGATCCTTCTCTTAGGTCATATTTGGAAAGAAGAAAAAAGAAAACAAAATTCAAAATTTAAGATTGGAAGGTCACGTTGTCAGATTTGAAACCGTCAAAAATCAAATATAATATAAACTCATGTTTTGGGTGGAGAGGAGAAAAAGGGATCAAATATCCGTGGCACATTTTAACGGCAGACAACGTCTGGATATGAGTTAAGAGTTGCTTTAGCGAGCCAATAGTATGGGAGTGGGGAGGAAAACGGTCTTCAGTTTGACCTTGATTCTAGGTGTAGTTGGAGGGGGGTGTTAAGTCATTTAGATCTAATCGTGTTGATTTTATCTTTTTATTTGTTTTAGTTTTTACGTCTTTAATATTTATTTAATAATTCTTTATCCTATTTTTAATTTTAGATTTTATTAATTTGATGGCAATAAAATAATAATAACGTTAGGAAAATAAAATAAAATTAACCAAAATTAACTAAAAATTTACTAAAGTTAACTGATATAATGTAAGCATGGTAATAGCGATAATAAAAATAATAATATTAATGGTAATGATAATAATAATAATAATAATAATAATAATAGTAGTAGTATCTATAATCATAAAGGAATGAAGATAAGATTATAGTTGTGATAAATAAATTGTGGAATAAAACTTCAGTTTTCATTCTGCCTGATGAGATCTCAGTTTATAACAGCTGTTGATCGATAACATCGACATGCCAGTATCGCAGATTATGTACATGTCTGTATAAATAAAAATAATCATATATAATTGGCAGAATGCAGAAAATGTCTCCACATGTTAATGATAAGTTTATCATTTTTGAAAAATGTTCGCTTGAATAGCCATAAAAAGAGAAGATCCCCAACCCCACCATCCCCCCAAAAGCCACCCCCACCAAACAATTCGTGTGTGTTGGTTGGAAGGGATCAGCGTCTCTGCTGTGCCTGATAATGCTAAACATTATAAATACTCTACACACCTGACCGTAATCTTCTTCGCCCCCCCCCCTCCTCCATTTTCTGCACTGATATTCTTGGTGAGTGGCTGCCTGTCTGACGACGGTGAAGGAAGAAAGGCGGGCATACATCCCGGGATGCACAATTGTTGTGGGTGGCACTTCAGGTGGCTCTGCCTCACACGGTGGGCGGCGGCGGCGGCGGCATTATGGCTTTGAGGAGGCTGTTTTTTTTTTCTTTTTTATTTGTTAAAGATAGTTTCATTGCTGACAAGCTATGGGTGCTTGGTAACCCCCCCCCCCGCTCCTCCCTGATCGGAAGCAGCAAATTCAGTCTGGCCTACCCTTCTTCCTCTTGTACTTTGCAGTCGGTGGCAAGAAAACCGTACAGGGAAGGGTCGAGGAAGAAAATACTCACACAGCCTAGGCATAGGAGTAGTTTGCTGCACCGGGGAGAGGGGGGGGGGGCAACTAATGTGAACGTATCATTCTACGTGGTTATTGCAGATTTTGTTGACTTTTAACGTTTTCTTATTTGGAGTCACTTTGAAGATTCGTTAACTTTTCAAAATATATCCACCTTGCTATAAACTATCTCCTCATTTTTTTAAAAAAATAAACATCTCAAAGTTCTTATTTTAGCCACGTAAATTATTTGACACTATTATCAAACAACTTAAGACTATGTTTTAGCAAAATGGCATTAAAAACAGTCATTCATAGCTATTGTAGTTTAGTTACTCATCGGCAAAACGCATTAAATTATCGTTTACTTGCAGAAAATGGCGTCCATGTCAAAGTTGTAAATGTCATTTCGTTGTCTTTTTTTGACTTCCACCCTTTCGCACTTAGTGATTTTTTTTGTAGAAAATTGAAGTGCAAAGAGAGGGTCGAAAAGGGAGATAACTGAATGACATATTCAGTTTCTGAAACTACAACTTTGACATGGACACTATTTTTCTACAAGTTAACAATAATTCAACGTCATGCAAACTAGTAAACTAACTATAAATTAATATTTTTAATATAAATTTTCTTTGCTAAAACATGGTTTTAACTTAAAATTTAAGTAACACTAAGTTATTTGAAACCCATTTCGCTCTAAATAATTTACGTATAATTTACGTAACTACCAAATGGGCCAACAGCCTGGTATATGTTTTGAAAAATAATGGCTTGCTTCGCTTCTGCCTCGACCCTAAGGGCATTAATAAAGAAATCATGTGTTGCCAGCACAAGGTTTTTGGTGCAAAGCATTTTTCAAAAGAACGAATATTGGTCGATTAAGCTAGACTCAGAATTACAGCGGTTGACCACATTCATCTCTGGAAAAGTTTCCTGCCAGAGGATGTCCTTTGGGTTGGTAATGTCCCAAGATGTTTTCCAGCAGAAAATATGATACTAATAAAAAAACTCTGGTACACTTGGTGGGTGGCATTACTGTGTATGGCATGAGGAATATAATCACAACTTGGACAACTTGATGTAAGTTGCACAAAAAGATGGATTGAAGTTTAACATTGAGAAATGAGCAATTAACCAAAAACATTTGAAGTCATTTATGATGAAAATGGCGCTCTGATCCTACCAAAGTGGAAGGAATTAAGCCCCTACCAAGCCCTACAAACGTCACAAAAGTACAAAATGTTCTAAGGATCATTACTTACATGACACACTTTGTTCCCCACCTCCCAACACCAATGAGGAATTAGTTCAAAAAAGAAATGTGCTACAGGTGGATAGAAATTCACTAAGTCCTTCCAGCAAATAAAGGAGTTAATATGCAAGAAAATGCTTTTATCATAGTTTGATCCCACAAAACCAATGATAATCCAAGTGGATGCATCAAATAGAAGCTTAGGTACAACTCTTCTGCAGGAAGGAAAGCTCATAGCTTTTTCTTCAAAATCATTAATAAAAACAGAGCAATGTTGCGTAAATATAGAATGAAAGGTCTTAACAGTCGTCTTTGAATGCAACAACTTCCGAACATACATTTAAGATAGAAAGTGATCACAAGTCACTTAAATGATCAACTTAAAGAGAACCTGACTGCAGCTCCACCTCATCTCCAGCAAATGCTTTTGTGTGTTCAGGATTACGACATGGAACTCTTATATCGCTCGGGAAAAATTATACTTGTGGATGGATTTGCCAGATTCCTGAACAAGAAAGCAAAAGAAACAATCGAGCTTGACTTAAAGGTGGACTTTGTCCAATTCTCAGTGGACAAAGCTGGCCCACTTGCATCAAGCAACAATACTGTGCGAGCTATAAGACAGGATCGTGTGAGGCTGGCCTGACACAATCAGGGATGTCGGGGAAAAACTTGTGATCCTACTGGCCTTATCGCGATGAGCTATTCAGTGAGAATAAGATCCTAGTAAAAGGTGATCACATCATTATCCTGCAATCCATGAAGCAAAAATTGCTGCACAAGATGCAGGATCACCATCAAAGAATCAAGAAATGTAAACTTAGAGGGAAATGCTGGAACAACATCAAAAAAGATATTGAGAAAACATGTGATGCTTGTCAGCAACGGTAGAAAGTGCAGAGCGCAATATATCTCATGCTACACGAGATCTCAGTAAGACGATGGCAGATAGTAGCCAGTGACCTATTCCACAACGATGGATTTAAATATGTACTGATCATGGATTATTATTTTAAATACCCCTTTGTGCAGAAATTATGGGAATTCTCCAGTCAAGAAGTAATAAATATTACAAAACAGATTTTTTTTTAAGAACAAGGAGTGATCAGTGACAATGGTCTTCATTTCAGCTCGGCAGAAATGAGTGATCAGTGACAATGGTCGTCATTTCAGCTCAGCAGAAAGGAGTGATCAGTGACAATGGTCGTCATTTCAGCTCGGCAGAAAGGAGTGATCAGTGACAATGGTCGTCATTTCAGCTCGGCAGAAATGAGTGATCAGTGACAATGGTCTTCATTTCAGCTCGGCAGAAATGAGTGATCAGTGACAATGGTCTTCATTTCAGCTCGGCAGAAAGGAGTGATCAGTGACAATGATCGTCATTTCAGCTCGGCAGAAATGAGTGATCAGTGACAATGGTCGTCATTTCAGCTCGGCAGAAAGGAGTGATCAGTGACAATGGTCGTCATTTCAGCTCGGCAGAAAGGAGTGATCAGTGACAATGGTCTTCATTTCAGCTCGGCAGAAATGAGTGATCAGTGACAATGGTCTTCATTTCAGCTCGGCAGAAAGGAGTGATCAGTGACAATCGTCGTCATTTCAGCTCGGCAGAAAGGAGTGATCAGTGACAATGGTCTTCATTTCAGCTCGGCAGAAATGAGTGATCAGTGACAATGGTCTTCATTTCAGCTCGGCAGAAATGAGTGATCAGTGACAATGGTCGTCATTTCAGCTCGGCAGAAAGGAGTGATCAGTGACAATGGTCGTCATTTCAGCTGCAGTTGGAATCTATTTGACTGTGCATCTATACATTCACCAAGCGAACTTCTATACAACAGGAAACTTGTCAGTAACATGTCTGCAAATTGTGCCGACCATTACACACAGAAAGAACAGATATCAGCTCGACTAGAGGCAATCTGAACAGAAAAGATATGATCAGCACACAAAAATCTCCCTGGGCTTCACATAAGGGATTGTAGCAGTCACATGATTGACCGGAAGTGCACTCTTCAATGCGCGAGATTCACACGAGAGATTGTAATTTGGCGCAAAACACAAATCACGTGATCAGCGTAGTTAACCAGTTCGAGTTGGGATTCTGAAGAGATAGGGAGTGCAAGAAAGTACATCCTATCAGGCCTAATATAGAGTAGTTGATAAATTCCAGGAAAAAAGTGTACCACATCTTGTCTCCCATATTCAATCCCATGTAAAAAGAATGTGCTATTTCTTTGATCCTGTGAATAAATATATATATATATATATATATACATATACAGATATTCGTTTAGTTGATGTCTCATTTAATCCGCCTCCCTGCATCATCTAAAATTGGTAACCCTTACGTGATTTAAAATACGCAACCCTCTTTAAAAAAACACATTTTTCCTTCTTCACTGCGAACTACATATCTTTAAAAAAAAAAAAATCCTCAGTCTAGGAGGATTTCTCTTTCACTCAACAATGCATATTTATGCTGTACTTATACATTTTGTCAGCTGACAATTTAAAAAACAAACGTCCAGAGGTTATTCTTTCAACATTCAGCATTTTAAAGACTTTGAACCTTCCAGAAGAAACACAAGTTACAATCTCAAAGGTTTATGTCGGAACATTACAGTAAGTGCATTTTAACATCGGGTTTTATTCGTTCCTTCCATGTCATTTTCATTGCAATTCGTTCGGATTTTTTGTCGGAGAAAGTTAGTATTTTAACGTTTTGATTCAAACAGACTAATAGGAAATAGCAATTAAATCTTGTTGATTTTGTTATAAAATACATTTTCTATTTCTAATAAATCGAGATTGAATTACAATCTGTTGCGATTTTCAGAATTGTTAATAACGTATTTTCCCTTTTTTATGCCTTCCCACCCAGTTTTTATATATTCTTACGTGGCAGACATCTTACCCTGGTGTAGTTCACTCCTAATGGCTAACTCACATCCAAGTTAATCACTTTTAAACAACTATAGTTCTCTGTCATTCTGTGTGGTATAGACTTCTATTGTAAGAATTATAGGTTTGCATTAGTTTTTTCACATATTTTTGCCAAATATTTTTATGCCATTTTCAATTTGGCCATTTTTGACTTCCCACGTGCTATGTTTACGCGCCCATTTTCTGCAATGCATTTAATACATTATTTTTTCTAATACTAGTGCTTGCCTTGTCTCAACACGTGATATTTTCCTTTCATGTAAATTTTTAGCCGCTTATTTTCATATATATTTTCCAAGATTCTTCCCTAATTTCATACTTTTGTAGTGTCTTTATAGTCAAGCTAAATAGGATACCCAGCAGCCATTTGCCTGTTTCATTCTTTTGTGATTGCTTCTTAGGAACTCAGTTACTTCTTCCCCTGTTGTACAATGAGCTCCAATTCACTCCGCGCTTACTCAGGAGATGTCCGTATTTGGTTTGAGAAATGGTTTGCTGCCCACAGGATAGTGTCTGCACCGAAACAACTGAATTTATTAATCAGTGAAATTCCCGCTTCACTTGCTCCTACAGTGAAGAATCTAATTACGGATCCTCAACCTGGCGCATCTTATGAGAATGTATGGCAGGAAATACTTCGGCGTACTACGATTTCTGCCGAGCGTTGATTCCAAACTCTGGTAAATGACGAGTTGCTGGGGGATCGGTTGCCAATACAGTTACTGAGATGTATGCAGGAGTTGGCGGAAGAGGCCCCGGCGGACAACAGTTTGTTTAGGCAGTTGTTCGTGTCCTGTTTGCCACTTGCAGTACAGGCTATCCTCACGACAGTGATTGAGACCGGTACGGTAGAACAACTGGCTTCCTTGGCTGACAAGGTCATAGGGTTTACGAGAAAGTCTCCTACGGTGGCAAGTGCTAATCCAGTTGCAGACGTCTCGGCAGTGTTTGCGAGGCCAACGCCTAACCCTACTTATGCAACCATACAAAAGTCGATCGACAATCTTTCTAGGGAAGTTGAGGCTCTAAAGTTGTCTAGGCATGTGGCACCTGGGCATTGACACCGTCGTCACTCCCCTTCACCAGCACAGTATCATAGAGATACTAGCGTTTATTGCATGTTCCATAAACGCTTCAGCCTACCGCCACCCATCCACCACCCATCCACCCCGGGACTCGTTCCTGACAATCATCTGAGGGCCCGTTTTCTCATCTTTGCACGGATTGGCCCACAACAGCATTTCTGCGTTTGTGAAACTAATTTCGTCCTGGCCTAACATGAGACATGAATCACTGCTTGGACTCGTTCCTGCCTACCCTTTCATAAATCAAAGGTACACAAACATGTACGAGTCCCCCTTGGCACTTTCTGCACTCCTGATGTTAGATTCAAACACATGCACATTGTTTTGGTTGGACCCTACCCTGTCAGCCAGGGCTATTCTTACTTCCTGACCTGTATTGATCGTTTTTCATGGTGGCCTGAAGCCATCCCACTAAGGGATATATCTGCTGAAACTGTAGCGCATGCCCTTATGGTGGGCTGAATTTCGCGTTATGGTGTCCCAGCAGCAATTACCACTGATCGTGGCAGACAGTTTGAATCCGGTCTATTTCGAGAGCTAGCAAAGATACTCGTTAAATGTACAAGGACTACTAGTAATCACCCAGCTTTGCAACGAATGATTGAGCACTTTCATCAACAATTAAAAGCCTCATTACGTGCAGCCCCAGACCCACAGCGTTGGATGGCGTACATTCATATTGTTCTCCTTGGTTATCGCTCTGCTATGAAAGAAGACTTAGGATATTCCTCAGCCGAACTGCTTTACGGTACACCATTGGTATTACCTGGTCATATATTCATTCCTCTAGAATCACCAATAATGGATTTGGAACTCTTAGATGCTATTTAAACAGTTTACCAGCCATGAACACTCGTCATCAAAACATCAGGTCAGCTTTACCTAAAGACATTTTATCATTGACACACGTTTTTGTTTGTAGTGACTCAGTTAAAACACCACTAGCACCACCTTATTCCGGTCCTTATCAGGTGCTCGATCGTAACAGAAAGTATTTTACTCTGGATATTGGAAGAACTAGAGAGACAGTGTCGATTAAGCGAGCATATACAGACAACGACACCCTGGAACTCCACTTTCCACCCACCATAACATTGCCTGAATTGCCTGGTGTATTATCTTCAGATACATTCTAGTCATGCTTACCCACTCACGTTTTCACTACACGTTCTGGTAGACATGTCCATTGGCTTAAAAGTTTTGTAAAACCTTATATATCTGAACATTTACATTTCCTGAAACAATTAACTACCACTTCTATAATTTTGTACCTGCATGTATAAAATTCTCTTTTTGAATGAACCCTGTTCCATTTTTGAAAACATTTGTAATATTTTTCACTTTTCAGCAAATGAATATTTGCATTTTTATGCAATAGAAGAACATTTTCCTCTTTGCACTTTACATGTTTGCTTCTTTTTCAGCAAACAAGACATTTTGCCTTTGGCAGCATAACAGACATTCTTGTTCAATTTTTTCAATCATATAATCTATTTTTTCATTTTCATGTTCTTTCAAATGTATTCTCATGTGATGCTACTATTAATAAAGTTTCTCTGTTTTATCGGCTAAAAGCCTAAGCAGGGGGTATTGTAGCAGTCACATGATTGACCGGAAGTGCACTCTTCAATGCACGAGATTCACGCAAGAGATTGTAATTTGGCGCAAAACACAAATCACGTGATCAGCGTAGTTAACCAGTTCGAGCCAGGATTCTGAAGAGATATTTACTTTCCTGCACTCTCTATCAGGCCTTCTATATAGTAGTCAACGAACTCCAGGAAAAAGTTTACTACATCTTGTCTGCCATATTCAACCCGATGTATAAAGAATGTGCTATTCCTTTGTTCAGGTGAATAAAAATATATATATAAAAGGAGATTGTAGTTTGCTTGAAGCATTGCTGGTAAATATAAGTGCAGGTTTGTAATCCGAGGCTGTAGCAATGCGATGTAGGTACCAGAAGGTGGAGAGGGTGAACAGAAACAAACGAGGAGAGAAAACGAGAATGGAATCTCAAAAAGAACATCTGAACACCCACATTTCTTCCTTCCACAAGCACTTAATATCATGTGGCAACACACATCACTCTATTAGTGTCCGCATTCTCAACTCTGTCCGCAATATCGGTCAGCTTCGAATTTCGGAAGCTATTCTAATCTCTAAATTTCATCCAACTTTGAATAACAGATTTGAGTTGTCTTCCCTTTTCATCCTCTGATTCTTACATCCTCACACTTTCACCCCCAACTTCCTTGCCTTTGTCTCCTCCTTCTTCCTTTTATTTGCCCAGTGCCACCCACCCCACACAACGCCTTTTATCCTGTGTTTAATTTTTACATGGTTACATATTTATAAGTAAAACATTATAATAATAAACATAAATGTAAACAAGAATGGGGTAATATACACTTTATGTATATATATATGTAGGCCTTGTGTATGTGTATGCATATATATATACATGTATGTATATATATATGTGTATTTTCATGTGTATGTATATGTGGATACATTTATAATCCCTAAACTAAAGTTTGAAATTCAATAAAATAAAATAGAAAATAGAAAAAAAATATATATATAAATAAATAATAATAACAAAAAAATAAATAGAATAAATTTATATAAATTTAGTTCTAGGAGTATTATACCCTTGAAATACCCTTAAAATATAAAATAAATATGTATTTACACTTTATATGTGTGTATATTTTTATCTCTTAATTCCCCCCCCCCTTCCCTTTCCAACGGTTCCTATTAATTCCCCCCCATCCCTTTCCAACGGTTCCTTCCTACCCTCATGATGTTAATTCTTTCCACAATTGATTTCAATTTTTTCAAGTCTCATTTCTAACCATATTCCGTTTGTTCTAAGTTATCTCCCTTTGACTGTCCGTATTACAATAACGGCCCACACGTAAATTTAAAATTAGAATTGAATAAATCAAGAAAAGTTAATAAATCAAATAAAATTAAAAAAATAATAAAATTATAATAATTAGTATATAAATAAACAAATGTTAATAAGATGTTAACTTTAGTTGAATAATTATATAATTAAATTTTGATATTTTCTGCATGCCTACTCCCAATGCTTTGCGGCAGGGTTTCAACAGTTTGATTCCGTTTTTTCCCATCGGCGCACCTCGTTTTTTCGACCGTTCAGTCTTTTAATTGTTGTCTTTTGATAATGAAAGTTTTTCTTTCGAAAATTTAAGATTATCTTGTGCCGGAACTTTTTATTTACCTGACAGTATTTACTTTCCTGGTATTTAATCTGTTTTTATGTGAAATATTAATAAATCGTTTTGAGATTCCATTCTCGTTTTCTCTCCTCGCTTGTTTCTGTTCACCCTCTCCACCTTCCGGTACCTACATCGCATTGCTACAGCCTCGGATTACAAACCTGCACTTATATATATATATATATATATATATATATATATATATATATACACACATAAATATAGAGAGATGAAGAGATTTATTCTTTTAGTTTATGTGTCTCATTTAGTCCGTCGACATCCATCATCTAAAAGCTGGTTAAGACGCTCAACAAAACCGCACTCTCCATGCAAAGTTGTACAGAGTTACGATCATACTTTATACAGACACCAGCTAAACTTCTGACTGAGTAGAAATCTGCTAGAGTCACTGTTATACATAAGGGGATAAAAAGATCCTAGTAATTATAGGCCGGTGAGTCTGACATGTATAATATGCAAGGTATTGGAGACAAACGTTTGTGACCAGATGATAAAACATATGACAGTGAATGAACTATTTACGGATAAGCAATTTGGATTCATACCAAGGAGATCAACTGTGTGACAGCTATTGACTGTACTTGATATGTGGACGGATTCTATAGATGCTGGATATTGCATACACACTGCATATTGTGATCCTATGAAGGCGTTTGACAAAGTGAGTCACCGCCTGTTAATACATCAATTAAAAATGTACGGATTGAGCCCAGTTTACATTAATTGGATCAAGGCATTTCTTTCAGACAGGAAACAGACAGTAGTAGTGAACAATGAGAGCTCTGCGGTCAAAGATGTGATCAGTGGTATTACTCAAGGATCCGTTTTGAGTCGTCTTTTGTTTGTTGTATATATAAATGACCTTCCTGAGTCTATGAGGAATGACAGTGAAGCCTTCATGTATGCTGATGATACCAAGTTATTTTGTGAAATCAGAGACTATGAAGATTGTCAGAAACTACAGGAAGATATCCATTGCATATATGATTGGTCTGAAAAATGGCAGTTAAAGTTCCATCCAGAAAAATGCAAGGTTATGTGTATAGGTACAAAACAGAACATTAAAAATCTCTTTCAATATATTCTGAATGATTGAATGGATTATACAAACTCAGAAAAAGACAGAGAAAGTCAGCAAAGCCAACAAAATACTTGGTTTAATCCGCAGATCTTTTGAATATCTCGATCGAAGTTCATTGGTTATATTGTTTAAAGTGTTTGTGAGACCTCATATTGAATATGCTAATCAAGTGCGGGCACCATATAAGAAAAAACACGTTGAAATGATAGAAAATATACAAAGGCGAGCTACTAAACTTGTTCCAGGAATGTACGATCCGAGTTATGAAGAAAGATTGAAAGCTCTAAAATTGCCCACAAGAATACATGGGGATATGATTGAGTGCTATAAATTGCTCTCTGGAAAATATGACTTCAATGCAGATAAACTATTGACAATAAAAAATACAAGAGAGGGAAGCAGGGGGAACAGCCAGATGCTCTACAAGAAATGGGCACGTTTGAACCTGAAAAATATTCATTCAGCCATCGCTGTGTTGATTTGTGGAATAGATTGCCATCAAGTGTAATTGAAGCCGAAACTGTAAAGATATTTGAGAATTGGTTGGATAAGTTCTGGATTGACCAAGAAATCAAATTCAACTATACGGCTGCTGTCGTCACCGGATGCATACAAAGATGAAGACAAGGAGCTGGTGCCATAGGACAACCCATGTCCTTCTACCAGAATTCATCTATGTTTCTATGAAACCAAAAAATCTGAGAGAAGACTCATCCAGAACCTCAGTGTACCATGAGTCGTACCCACCTGAGAGGTTAACCACAGGTTTCGACTTCAAGGGTGGAAAATATCTTATTACTACCAGAAGGCAGGACCACCTACCAGTCCTTCCCCAAGATCCACAACTGCATTACGAAGCAGTCCCAGCATAAAGTGTGTGATACCGGCCTATGCACTGAAAGCACAATGAGCCGAGCCACCAGGTCTGGCCATATGATTATATCAGTCAGTGAAATAGAAATCCTTCTAGACTGAGGCATTTTTTATTTTTGTCTCAATCCAAAGTGCAAAGTTTTAGGAAATTGGATTTTTCCCACCTTAAAGACGACCTTGTGTCTAACTCTGCCCTCGTGGAGAAACAAGTAAATAGGGACTTCACTTGAATATCTTTACGTCTTTGTGTATGTATTCCTTTCACATAAAATATAACACGGAAAACTCTGATATAACACTTGTATCTACTGTTGCTTCCGATGATTTAGACTTGTTTTTCTTTTGGGGTTCATGAGTGGGATTTTTTTTTTCTCACTTAAAAAAGGTTCATGCACAGGCATTGTTAGAAAAGTTTGACAAATTGTCAAGCAATAGCAATGCGCGAATAAAAGTTTGCAGCCATCGTGTGTCTGTCTCTGTGTATATCTTCCGCAAAAAAAAAATTAGAGTACTTTCGATTATCAGTATTGTAGAAAATATAAATAAGTACCTTCATTTATATACAATATAATTTCTCCCACTCCCACTAGCAGTTTCGTTCAGTTGGTAGAGCACCGCATGCCAACCAACTGGGCTCCCAAATTGAATTTTGTTAGTTCTAGCCACACAAATGAGTTATAGAGACGACGAAACACGTGTCTGTGGATAAATAAATATGTATAAAACAAAGCTAGCACTCTTCGGCAGTTTATAAGATTTCCCTTCGTGACTTTTGCTGATGACGCAATGGATAGAAGCTCAGACTGTCGAAAATAACGTTTGAAGCATTTGGCTATCTAGCCACACTAAATAGCTGTGATACAACAAAGCAGTCTGCAAACTATATATATATATATATATATATATATATATATATATATATATATATATATGCGCGCGCACACACACATGAACATATGAGACACAGATGTAAAGAACATCTTAACTTTCCATCGTGTCTTCTAAAAAGTGATCTAGTTATAATATCTGGCATTCTCTCTCTCACAAACACACTATTTGACCCCCCCCCCATACACACACACCTCCACAAGCGTCATCCTTGTTTTGCTGCTGCAGTTGTTGGCTTTCTGCATAGATACGCCGCCGCCGCCCTCGCCCTGTCCGACTACTACCGACCCCCTCACCCTCCTCCGGGTGTCTAACCCGAGCCCCACCGCCCCCTCCCGGTGTGAGCAGCAGCAAAAGAGAGGGGGTGAGCGTGGCATTCTACTGACCCAGTTCACAAGGATCAGTCGATGAGGCGGCGGCGGCGGGCACTGAACCACTCCCAAACCTCCTAACACAAATACACAAGACGAACTCGGATCCAATCAAACGCACGCACTCGCTCTCAGACGCATGTCCTTCCAAGTACAACAACTCAATATCGAATCGATCAAGAGCAAATAACGAAGAGTGCTTAGCTCTGCATATTTTTGTCGCGTTTTACTTATAAAATGATTGTGTACCTTCTTTTTGTTAATTACTTTTCTAAAAATCATAATGGATCTTTTTAGTTTATCTGTAATTAATTCCTCATGTGTGGTTCAAGGACGAATGCGTTAAAACTGGTAAAGGCATTATTGGCAAATATCCGGGTGGAAAATCCCCAATTGGCAAATTGCCGTTTTACAAAGCTTTTATATATATATATATATATATATATATATATATATATATATATATATATATATATATATATAAAATATATTTTCATCTCTCCTTCGATATTCTCAAACATAAGAATGAAGTAACTTTTCTTCTAAAAGTATTTCTTGTTTTCTCTCCAAAAAAGTTTCGACTGAACAGAATAATAATAAAAATTAGCACCCTAGCACCGGGTGCTAATTTTTATTATTATTCTAATTCTAAAACTAATTCTAAAAACAAACAAAAAAATAGCACCCTAAAAATAAAAATGAGATTCTACTTCTTTTAGGTGAAACAGTCTGGAAAAGTAGACAGTTAAACTTTTTTTTATTTATTAATTTATTTTTATTTACTTTTTTTTTAGTGTTGTTGGAAGGGGGCGGACTTTCGCATATTAATTTAGATATCTCCCACTTCCGGGCTAGATAACTATTTTAAGGACAGGAAGTGGGTGATCATTTTATGTTTAATTTATATGCGAAAGTGATCCCCCCTCTAAAGTCTAAATTATTGTTTATTTTTGTTGGTTTTATCAAGTTTTTCATGTTGTTTACCTTGCCTAAAAAAGAGTTTTTCATGTTTATTTATTGGTGAATTAGCACAGCGTACATTGCTACAATGTTACCAAAAATAGAATCACCTTTCCCATTTGTTCAACACGGATTTTGAGTAAACAAAAAAGTTACATGCTGACCATTTTCTTTCTCGACGTTGTCTGAAAACTTTTTGGTTGCACCCCCCCCCCTAAAAAAGACAGGGCACTTATGCAGAATAGGGACACGAGCGAATTTATTTTAGAAAAGCTCCAATATTGTAAGGGGCAGACAACTCTCTTTTTGTACCTAATTTCCAGTTTCTCCGAAAAAAAGACGTCAATGTCTTGAATATGCGCGAGTTATTGTATTTAACCAGTACTCAACAGAAAATAGTTGATTTTTTTGCAAACGCAGAGACTACTTTGATTTTCACAAATTTTAATTTATTCGATAATTTAATTTTTAAACTATATTAAAAAAATAATCTGTTAATGCAAACAAGAGGACTGTTCGTTTTGAAATGAAAAAAAAAATCAAAAATGTTTGAAACCAAACCCGGTGACTGTTAATTTTCCCAAATTCTATTTTCTTCAATAAATGTTCTATCTATAGTTATAGACTATCAATATACTGTTGCTTTTCACAAATTGTTATTTCTTCGATAAATGTTCTAATTAATTGAATTTGCATTACTTATTAAAAAATGTATATTTTCCAATTTCGGAGAAATTACGTACTTAAAAAATTAGAGCTCTTCTAAAATCAATTCGCTCGTGTCCCTATTCTGCATAAGTGCCAAAAAACATATGGTGTTAAGTAACTGTAAGTAGTTTGAAAATAGCGCTCAAACCGATTTCCCAATTTCTCCGAAAATGGAAAATATGCATTTTTTGAATAAGTAATTTTTGGAAAAAAAAACAAACAAATAAAATTCGATTAAAACAGAAATTTATAGCTAGTTAAATTGTATCCGAGAGACGTTAAATCAACGTTTATCGTTTACTTTTAGAATGTTAATGAAAACTAGGTACGTGCAAAAATGGCCGTCTCTTGTACGGACTATGCTTATTAAAAAGTGCTTATCATTAATTATTTAATTAGTTTCCGTGTAAACTTTGATTGTGTTTGAAAGATAAAAGCCTAAACTGAATCTCTAAACGAAAAATAAAACTGCATATTTACGTGTGAAAAATAAATTATAATGAAATGTTATCACGGCGGCTAAAAACCCTAAAAATTCAGTGAATTTTGAACTTTGAAAAAATTACTGGTAAAAATCCCTTGAAAGATAAATATAAGTTTTTGGGAACCATTTCAGATAATTATTAAATTAAAGTCACTGAATTAAAAAAAAAAAAAAAAACATCCCACGTTTTACTAAAAATTAGCAAAATTATCCCCCCAAAAGTCATAAATTAGTAAAATTCGGCATCAGTTAATCTGAAAACGACTTTGTTTACCAATTGACTATCGCTATGCAAAATATATGGAAGACAAAAATGTCATAATTTATCATTTTTAACTTTATATATAAAAATGGTTTTGTAATAGTTTATAGAAATTGAAAAATTATTATCCATTAATTTCTTTATTCTTTTTAAGGTTATAAACAAATTTAAGTACCCTTATTTTGTTATAATAAAAAAGAAAATGTTTTTTTAATTAAAATATTTGAATGTACGTAATTAAGATCTTATTTTATTTTGAACTAAAAAAGTTCATATTTAACTTGGTATTAGTTTTTTTATTTAGTAATACTCTGAAATTATCAATGGCGTCTGTTTACCAATGTGTTTCTTTAGAATTTGAAATAAAACTTTTTTTAAATGTTAAAAATTATTTTTACGTTATGAACTGCGTCAATTTTATCAATTTTTTTTACATGATTTAAAACTTTAGTTACCCGAACGATAAATTACATTGATTCTTTTTTAAATAAAATGTATTTTTTAGTCAATGACTACACTGACAATTTATTCATTGAAAGTTAAAACAGTTATTTATTGATAAACAGAATTCAATTTTGAAAGAAAATGTCATGTTTGAATTCTCTTTAGTTATTAATAAATAATTGTTTTTAACTTCTTAAATATTTATTAATGAAAAAAAGACAAAACAAATACAAATCTTTCCAAATAATTGCCGATGAATTGTGAAATTAGCGAAATTGTTGAATCTCTAAAAAATAACATTTTGAGGGCGGTATAAAAGTGAGTGGTTGTTGGAAGGATAATCCCACCTGGTTATTACAGAACAGGGCTACCATACCAATCAAAGTTCATCGTTAGTAGAAATTATCCAATTTTTTAAATCCTTTTTTTCGTTAAGTTCTTGGGTCTCAAATTTGTCAATTTTTGGTTTATTTTCAAGATTATAAAAAAAATTATTGCGCTGATGATGCCACGTTCATGTATGAAAGGGAAGTATAATTATGTCGCATTTTTTATTTTTCCAAAAACTCTAATCATTAAAATCACATGAAATATTTTTTTAAATTATATTTTTTTTGGTGAAAATATTGATTAAACGATGCTTTATTCAATAATAATATCGCTAATTCAAAAAATTAATTTTTCTTCGAGTTATAGTGATTTTGTTAACACAGTATTTAGGGGCCTTTTTCGTAATGTATAAAAAAAATTTAAAAATTTATTTTTTAATTAACATCTACAATGCTTTATTTTCATAAAAAAACAAAAAAGATTAATGCATTTTTTGTAATTATATATAAAAATATAACTTTAGTAAAGGTGTATTTTGTTTTAAAAAAATAATACATTTTCACTAAGATTTAAAAAAAAAAAATAATGGTTTCATTATATTCCATGATTGTTGGTTAATAAATATTTAAAATTTCATTAAAATTGATTGATTTCCTGAATTTTAGTGAATTTTTAAGTGAGGTCAAAATGTTTTTACATTTTGGGAATCGGCTATTGATTTTGCATGTACCTAATGAAAACGGAACGCTTTTCGACCCCCTCCTCCTTCCCAAAAAGTGCCGCTTTTTTTTCTTTTTTTTCTTTCTTTTTAGACATCATTTTACACACAAAAAAAAAAAAAAAAACTAATCATCACAAAAATGCAGTAATTTGTATTTTCAGGATGGCGATTGTCAAGAATTTCCAACAGAAAAAAGGGGTGAAAAAAAACATATTCAACAGATAAGTGTTACCAAACGAGGATAACTCTGATCTCCATTTCCGGTTTCTAAAAGTAAATGTATTCAAACGTTTCTCAGAGCTGATTCCATTAGCTATAAATTACTCTTTTTAATCGATTTCTTAAAAGAAACAATTTTATTTTTATTATTTGTTAAAACATGGTTTTAAGTAAAAATACATTTGGTTAAATCCCTCTTCAGCTATTAATTGCAGTTTCTTGCCTCGTGTTTAAAATAGAATATAAAAGCTGATACACACAAAAATGTAGAATTTTCTTGACTAAATTGAGAAAATGTGGTTAAAATTGCTAATTTGCTCACCTACTAACCCCCTTAATAATTTCGAGCTATTGCGATAGACAAAAAAAGTCAGTAATTCACATGCGATGATATATAAGGAAGTGGAAATATTATTTTGTAATATTTTCATTAGTTTTAATTAAAAGCCGATAAAATGCTAAAAATAAAACTATTTTTGGTTTAGCTAACCGTGAAATTTCCATAGGTATTTCTTGTTTGAGTTAAGACACAAACTTGAAGTTTTAAGCATTGCCCAGGAGTGTCTTCGTGACTGTATATGTTTTTCATCTCTTTAATTGAAAAAGCCTCTCCAAGATTAAAGTGAAATAAATTATTTCCTCGCCTGGAGAAAATATCTCAATAGACAAGAAAACGGTTCAAAAAAAAGAACTGAAGATTGTGTTTCTTGGCTCCATGATTCCAGAATTAACATAAGAATAGCAATGATAACAGTATATGGAGGATTTAAATAAACAGTATGGTGCAGGAAGGACATATCAATGCCTCAAAACTTGAGACTTTACAATGCATTGATAGTTCCTATTGCTGTATATGCAAGTGAAACACGGACTATACTGGCAGAGCATCAGAGGAAGCCCAATGTCTTTGAAATGAAATGTTTAAGAACTATCCTTGGAGTAATTTTGCCAAATACTCAGAAATGCAGATATAAAAAAGAAGCTTAATATTAACAGATCCATCAACAATGTTATTAAAAAAAAAAAAGAGGTTAACGTAGTTTGGATATGTTTCTCATCTACCAGATTCCAACTAAATAAAAAAGCATACAGAGATTTCATTGAAGAAAGATCATGAAAACGACCACCAAAGAAATTGGTCAACCAGATAAGGATTGAGACTTGCATGCCACTCTTTACAGCTGAAAGACTGGTCGCAAACCGTGGAAGTGGAATTTTGTTCTCAAGCATGTGACGAAGCTCTCTGAAGTATGCACATAAGTTAATTCTCCTAATTCCCCTATGCATGAGTTTGGTTGATTTTGCAAAAGTCTCTCATCTTCAATATAGATATGACCAACTCTTTCTTAAACATAGTTTCCCTTTTGAATACTTAATTTCAGCTCGCGACGACGGTGACGCTATTTCTTATGTACGATGACAACAAAAACTGAACTCGCCTCTCCTACATCACTCCAGTTTTTTTTCTTCTGTTCTCTTTTGAAGTCTAAGTTTATTTTTGAAAATTTGGCGAATTTGATAAATGGTCGTGAGAGTCGGGTTTATTTAGTTTTTTAATGTCTTGAGATGAGGATTGATAATTTAAATTATTTGGACTTCTATTCTCATCTTTGATGTTATTCTCATAACGTTTCGGATGATGTAACCCTCAACTTTCTTCAGGTGCATCTTTTCGAATTCAGGGACCTATACGGAATTTTAAACTAAACCCTTTATTTAATCCATGGGAGTAGAGTGTTCATTATCCATGACCGGGTAGAAGTGTTAAGTAAATTTTGTTTTATTTTTAGTATCGCCTGTAGTGTGAATTGAACCTTCAACCTCCGGAACTTTGTCATTTAGAACTGATTTTATCCGTTGCACCACATGTCAAAAGCTTACATTGGCCGAAGCATGAGAATAAAATTCAAGATGACTCAGAATAATCCAAATAATCTAATTTTGTTTCATATTTCTTTTCATAATCGGCATTTTGTTTGCTAATTTTGTTTATATTCAAGAATAAAATATTCTTATGTAGTTTCTGCTTAGAATTGAGGGTTTCCATTTATTTTTACATTTTTATTTTTTTCCATTTCAAAAATTTCTGTCATTTGGATTTTACTTTTTAGGTTAATTTTTCTCTTTTCTCTTTTTCTTTATTTTTCTCTCTTCTCTATCCTTCTGTGTATATGAAACAAAATTAATGCAATGTACATCTCTCACTCTGACCCTCTCTTTTTTTCTTTTTCTTTATTTTTCCTTTTGTCTTTTCTTTCCCGAGTTGGTTCTTCACTGTATATCATATCAGCTAAAACTTGTTATTGCCCAAAAGTCTTGTTGGCCACTTGACAATAATGAATCATTTGTTGTTTATTGGTCACTTTACAACTACAAGGGTCACTCCAAGCATAAAGTGTGAAGTGGCGAACACCAAAAAAAAAAATTATTTTTTGACCAGTCAGTATGTCCTTCTCTTAAAGACTCTCCATTCTCAGCAAAGTCAGCATTCACATTTGAAAACTCTCGACTGAGGAGGTGGAGGACCATTCTGTCTTTAGTATTACTTGGAGGAGGGGGGGGGCAACAAAGTTATTATTCCTTGACTTTCTCTTACAATAAACAAAGAATCTTTTCTCTTTTTCATGTTTTATTGATACTTGTCTTATTCTTTAACTGCCCTTTCTGATAAAATTGCATGAAATCTGTATCAATTCAATCTAAAATATAAACCATCAACATCTCATATATAAAGGGGAAATATTAATATGTGTGTATGTCCAGCTAAAACTTTAAAATTACGCAACAGATACTCATAAAGTTGATATTTTCTAAATCGACCATCTTTCGGATGCATAATATTGGAAAATTGGAACAAAACATTAATTTTTTGCTGTAGAACAGACACAAAATTTGTCATGGAGTGGTCAAATTTGTTCGTTTTTAGCACACCACGCATGCGTAGACAACGAACTGGAACTTAACAAGTATTTCTTTATAGCATACTTCATCGCTCGCCAAAAGTGAATGGCATGGTGGACAAGTGGTTAACAACGGAAACTGAGGACCTGTGTGTGCCGGGTTCGAATGAAGTTTGTTCCACAAATATTTTCATCAATTTTGCTGTATTTTTACGTGACGATTCAAGGTCAGTAAATGAGAAATTTACCATTGCATAACGATTCCTTTTTTAACATTTTTAATTAAATTTTTTTTAACAGAGGGAATACTACACATTATCTTGCTTTTCTTGATTCAGAAAACGTTTTTACATTTATATTTAAAATGTATTCATTTAAAAACATAAGTTTGTTCTTTGTGAAAAAGAACACGCTAATCTTCATTCGTAAAAAAATCGCTGATATAAAGGAATCATTTTGGTTTAATTAACAACGTAGTTTTAATCAAAAGTTTGTTCTTAGTAAAAAAAAGATTAACTACGTTGTTTAGTTACACAAGAAAGGGTAAAGAAAAGAAAACAACAAAAGGTGCTAACAATAAAAAAAAAACAATTACTTTTGAATATATAGTGGGGGTCAGTTTTACATATAAAATTAATCACCCATTACCCGACCAGATAGCGTTTTTAAGGACATATAACCAAATATATTTGTTAAAGGAAAATAAATTATTCGTGTGTATTTGGGGGGGGGGGGAATCTTGGGCATATTTTATGGCGATTACGTGTAAACAGCTTTAAAAAGTTGGCGCTAAAAATTAAAACATGATCAACCATTAACAGGCCAGATAGCGTTTTTAAGGACATATAATCAAATCTGTTTGAAAGGAAGATAAATTGTGCATGTGTATTTTTTCTCTGTTGGAGGAAGGTGGATAACAAATCTTGGGCATTTTTTTATGCTGAAAAATTGACATGTCATAAAAAAAATTACTTTTCATCACTTAAAAAATTAGATAATATGATACGATTGGAGAAATGGTTTGGCTGCAGAGAGGGAGTGAGAAACGGGGGAAGGAGCCCGGGCAACGCCGGGTATCCCTGTCTTAAATAATGTAAGTAAATATTGGATTTCAAATCTGACAGTGTATTCTTAGAGTAAATGGTGCATTTTTTGTAACGATACCTTTGTTTTGTGTATTTAATTAGAGAATTTACTTTACTTACAAAAAAACATTGTAAACAAAACGAAACTCAAACTGTCAAATTCCTGTTTCCAACTTACCTACAATTTTTATTATTGAATTTACATGGAAAAATAGTTGCCATTTTGTTTACATTACAAACAATACTAATAACTGATGCTTGTTTGAATGTATATTGAAATACCGCCCTTAAGGTTACATGCAAAGGCATAGATAGTTATATGTCTATTTCAATATAAAAGATTCAATTAAAACCCTACTCATGATAACTACTTCTTTTCTTTACTCATTTTGTTAGGGTTAAACCAGCTATGGATGGTTTTTTTTTTTTAAGCTGTGGGAAACGGGGATAAATTCTCGAATTTTTCCATCCACTAAATTAAGATGCAAGAGAAAACATAGTTCTGTGTTAAAGGAAACAGATTATTACAGTCAGCAGGTTTTGAATGTTTGGATTTTATTTTTGTCTAATTTTCTAAAATTAGAATTGATACACAAAATTTATTTCTCGCTGCTTCCAATGGTGACAGCCGTCCCCGTTAGGTAAAATAATGTTGCCTTGTTTGTTGTCTGTGGCACTGATGGAAGACAGATAGTGGCTTTCTAAGAACAAGCAAAGTCTGCACAAATCTGGGAATGTGTCAGTGTAAAAAAAATTGTCTGGACAAGATGACTAATCCATGTTGACGGCTGCGTAGACGATTTGTTTTTCCAGCTGATCACTAACAGCATTTGTTTTTCCAGCCGATCACTAACAGCATTTGTTTTTCCAGCCGATCACTAACAGCATTTGTTTTTCCAGCCGATCACTAACAGCATTTGTTTTTCCAGCCGATCACTAACAGCATTTGTTTTTCCAGCCGATCACTAACAGCATTTGTTTTTCCAGCTGATCACTAACAGCATTTGTTTTTCCAGCCGATCACTAACAGCATTTGTTTTTCCAGACGATCACTAACAGCATTTGTTTTTCCAGACGATCACTAACAGGATTTGTTTTTCTAGCCGATCACTAACAGCATTTGTTTTTCCAGCCGATCACTAACAGCATTTGTTTTTCCAGCCGATCACTAACAGCATTTGTTTTTCCAGCCGATCACTAACAGCATTTGTTTTTCCAGACGATCACTAACAGCATTTGTTTTTCCAGACGATCACTAACAGCATTTGTTTTTCCAGCCGATCACTAACAGCATTTGTTTTTCCAGCCGATCACTAACAGCATTTGTTTTTCCAGCCGATCACTAACAGCATTTGTTTTTCCAGCCGATCACTAACAGCATTTGTTTTTCCAGCTGATCACTAACAGCATTTGTTTTTCCAGCCGATCACCAACAGCATTTGTTTTGCCAGCCGATCACCAACAGCATTCTCGTAACTAAGCATAATGTAAGCAGGCGAAATTTGCTTGTTTACTAGTTATGTCTTCTGCATATATCACGTTGATGTGTTAGCGATTCTCTCACGTAACCTCATGTTCATGATTTCAGTGATCCTGTTATTTGCCTACCTTGCGTTTGTTCCTGTTCAATGTTCTCTCTCGTAACCTCCTGTTCATTCTTCCGGTGATCCTGTTATTTTTGCCCTTACATATGTTGTTCCTTTTTGTTGTTCCTGCCCATTTTTAAAGGTCCCAGTTATTTATGTCACCCAACTCTTGAAGTTACCTGATCAGAAGCTCCAATTCAAATACAACATTCAATGGGGCTCTGTCTGTAAATCTGTCACATTTTAGTTTGAAATGCTATTTTCATAGCTAAATGCACACATTGAATATTTTTAGTTTCGATGCATCAAAGCATCTCTATCAGATGCTTTGTCTTTCCATCAATTATTTGTCCGTCATGCTTAATTTTTAAATAGTCTTGCCATTGGTCTGTCACGCATAAGTTTGAAATAGGAATTTCATTGCTAAACTCACTGCTTTAATGGATGCCTGTTAAGAATAGCCATTCTTGTTTAGTGTTGATTTTAGATTCTAAGAGCAGAAATTAGGTACTCACGATTTCTGGAAAATCTACAATAGTGTGGTGAACAATGGTCAATCAACGATTAATCCCCCACTATCAAACAAAAATGATGTTTGCACGGCAACTGATAAGGCTGAACTACTTGCTCAACGTTTCGCCTGAAATTCCACTTTGGACTCAGAAAACCACCCCCTCTCCAAATTCCCATTGCAGACCGAAGCCACACTTGATAGCCTGATCATCACCCCATCTCAGGTCAGAGACATCATAAAAAACCTTGACACCTCCAAAGCTTGTGGGCCTGATCTTATACCTGTAATAGTGATAAAGAAATGCTCTGCTGAACTGGCCCCTGTCCTCTCCAAACTCTACAATAAATGCCTAGCGGAATCTTGCTTCCCCGATAGCTGGAAAATTGCCTCTGTGGTACCAGTCTACAAGAATTCTAGGAATAGAACCGATCCTTAGAACTACCGCCTAATCAGTCTACTGCCGATCTTTGCTAAAATCTTTGAATCCTTAATCAATCTAGCGATAGTCCGGCACTTAGTTAATGCCAGTATGGATTTAGACATGTGCGATCTACTGCAGACATCCTAACGGTCATCTCTGAATGCATGTATCATACACTCGACGAGGCAGGTGAAGCTAGGGCAGTAGTGCTTGATATATCCAAAGCCTTTGACAAGGTATGGCATAAAGGGCTTCTCCTGAAAATATGCTCATACGGTATTACTGGGCAATTACTTAATATATTTAGATCTTTCCTAACCAAAAGAAAGATCCAGGTTGTCCTCAATGGCCGTTCATCTAAGCAACATGACATAAATGCTGGTGTACCCCAGGGATCTATCCTTGGACCTTTATTGTTCCTGATCTTCATAAACGATCTCTCTGATGACATTGAGTCCAAGATTGTTTTTTTTTGCTGACGACACTGCGCTTTACTCTCGTCATGTGGGCAAAACGGACGCGATCATATCCTAGACAATGGCTGAATCCTTAGAAAATGACCTCCAGGCTGTAGTGGATTGGGGTCATAAATGGTTGGTAACTTTTAATGCCACAAAGACAAAGCTCCTTTCCTTCAATGACTACAAGAAACCTCTCCAACCACCGATTGCCATAGCAAATAACACCCTACCTGAGAGTTCAACATTCAAACTTCTTGGCCTAATCTTCACAGGTAACATGAATTGGAACAAATACATTGAAGACATTGCCAAAGCTACAGAAAAGAAGGTGGGCTCCCTCTACCATGCTAGTAAACTCCTCACACCTGACATTATCCTGTATCTCTACAAAGCCACCATCTGCCCATGCATGGAGTATTGTTGCCACATCTGGGCTAGTGCATCATCCACTAGTCTCTCCCTCCTTGACAAGGTCCAAAAAAGAGTCGCCAACTTAATAGGTCCCTCATTGTCAACCAAGCTCCAGCCCCTGTCCCATCACCTCAATGTAGCATCCTTGTGCTTGTTTTACAAATACTTCAATGGATTGTGCTCCAATGAACTGGCTACTTTGGTGCCCCCTCGACGTAAATTCATTAGACCAATTCGACAATCAGCTAAATCCCATCCATTTACTGTGGAGGTCCTCAGATGCCGGAGAGCCTTCTACTCCAATAGCTTTCCTAGTGTTTCTAGCCTCTTGAACTCCCTCCCTGTTTCCCTGACAGAACCGACATGCAGAGGTTTAAAACTCATGTAAACAGACATCTCGCTACACTGCTCCCAACTTGGGGTAACCCCCAAATTCTCACTAACCCTTTACGTCTACAGTGGGGCCTGCCTTGTTTGGGGTGAAATATGTTTTTAAAGAATGCCTACAAGTTCCGTAAAAGACAAAATTTCCGATTCCACATGAATATAACAGAGAATCTTTTGAGATTTTTAAACAGAAAATAAATCTTTGAATTTGAAAGATTTTTCTATTTTGCCAAGTTTTTAAATTTCAGAAAAACTATGAAATTATTTTTTTTATTCCTCTCTTTTGCAATAAGAGGAAGAACTCTTCATAATCGAAACTTATTTGGCTGATTCAATGCGAAAGATTTGTTTTTGATAATAATTCAATGTGTTCTTTTATTGTTTCTGTTCATCTCTGCGCTGGCATAGTCCTGCCATTTTCTATGGGTACTATCAAGAGATTGCCATATCGTCTTACTGTGTGTTTAATTGAATACAAATTTACTTTTTCAAAGAATCATCCGCAATTTTAAGATCTTTTTTTTTTTTTCTATTTCATGACCCAAAATTTTTCTAAATTTGGTTCAGTTTATACTAAAATTGATGGAATATTTTCGTTTGTCCTTGAATATCTTGAAAATGTCTAAAATTAACGTTAAATATATAATTTTGAAAAATTCAGGCTGAGCTATATCTGAATCTTTAAACCCATGAAGTGAGTGGATTTTTTCATGAGCACAGAATCAAAACTGATCCTATCATACATTCTCATTCAAGAATATTCAATCTCTCTCAGAATGGGATCTTCTATACAAGTTTTGTTGAGGACATGTTCATTGATTAAATTCTCCTTCAGCTTATTATGTAAAGGATGTATAGAGTCAGTCATTATGATTATATAACAATGAAATATTTAGCGTCAATTCTGAACAATGTTTCACTTTGCTTTCAGTCTCCATGGAAACTTCGGAAATTTTAATCATTAAATTCTTGTCTGCCCATCTGTTGTCAAGTTATGTAAGATGTGTTATCAGTTATTTATTCTTAAATTATTAATGATTCATGATTGTTTCCAGAAAATGCTTATCATAATTTGTAAGGTCAATTGCAATGTAGAATATGATTTTTTTATATGCAGGACCGTCATTATGATTCTATGAAATCCCCATAAATTTGATGTTTTACATGAAAAGAAAAAGACCATTCTATCATTTCAATCTCAGATAGAATTTAGCATTAGGTAACATTTACCTTCTTATTTTAAGTGTGCATTCTATTTCCAAAGTTTCTCAATCTGGAGTCAGTCAAAGATTTCATTGTCTTCACCCTCTCAACATACTGGTTTTTTTTAATCACCCCTTCACTCAATTTGGAACCAAATGGCACAGTAAGAATTTATTCATGTGCCTACATTTATTAACTTTCGTACTGTTTGTTAATATTTTATATTATGTTAGCTCTATCTTATCTATTGAGAACTGTAGGAAAAACAATGTATTGTAATCTGAAAGTTATTAACTAATTAATATACATAACTGAATATCAATATTGTCGTTAGTGACTAGCATCTGGGTTTGAATCTTAGCGTTGATGCGTTCTCTACATCTAACCACACTGATGAGTCGTGAAACGACGAAACAGTTGTTTGGATGATTGTATTATATATATATATATATATATATATTATAACCAAAAATAAATAATAAATAAATTTGTCTCATTTTAATACTTTACTGCAGTTTTATTATGGTTTTTCTTTGGAAATGTTTTAATCAATTTCTGAACGTTTTAATACATTTTAATGCATTATATTTACATCTTATCAAATGTATGAAAACGTTCTAGAATGAAAACGTTTTTGAAGATTGTATCAACCCTGAAATTGCAGTAAAGTGTTAAGATAAGACAAACTGATTCATATTGTTAAAGATAGGCTTTGTTCTAAATGACCTCAGAGGAAGATTAAATCTGGACATTATAGGGAGATGTGTGTAGACTTCTAGGTATGGCCACATAGAAAGAATGATTGAAAGTTCTTAGGGTAGTAGATGTAGAACAGTTGAGGTAGCAGGTTCAGTTTACAAGGGAAGATTAAGGAAAATATGTGAGTAAATGATAAGGGTGGACTTGAAAGAGAAATAAATAAATATCTGATCAGAGATAGGTTAGTTTGGAAGTCAATTTCTTAAAGCCGTGCAATGCATGCCGGTATGTAAAACGGACATTAAATTAAATATGATGATGATGATGATAATCATTATTATTAAGTTCTCTCTGAAAAGATATGGAATCATGTGTACGTACAGGGTGGTTCAAAAGTCTTGTTAGCTCTATTAAAACATATCACACAGGTGATGGCATCATATCATTTTACACCACAAAACGTTGGTGTGTGACAGTAAATAAAATGAATCAATTTCTTGTTCTTTTCTATTACTGTATTGCTTGGTCTTTTATTGTTGTTTTAATCTTCTAATAACTGAATCCAGAACATGTTTTGTATTGCTGTATTAATTTTTCCTCTATTAGTAACAAGACTTTCAAATCACACAGTACATATAGTCTACCATCTTGATTGGGCTCTGTTCCGATTTTAAAATGTTGATTTTTTTTTATCTTATAAAGGCCATGGTTCAGTCTCAAGGCAATGGATATCCCTGTAAGCAAGGGTTGTCCAATCACCAATCCCATCTATTCTAAAGCTGCATTCTTTGTGCAGGGGCAGAACAAATGAAAACTATACCGGAATAAGCAGAGAATAACTGGTGTTATTTCAGAGTTTTCCTTCTAGACTAATTCTACCTTACTTTCGCCCATAACTGTATTCATACCTTTCCCAAGGGTATTAGTGAAAGTGATGCAGTAACTTCGACAGAACTCGAAACTGACAGGCCGAGCCGACATTCTGCATCTGTAACCATTACATCATGCCACTTCCATTGTTATATATATATATATATATATATATATGTATAATTCTTAAAAACCTTATAAAGATTTTTTTATGATAATGAAGAAAAAAGAAAAAAAACTCCACTCTTTTGGTGTTTTTTTTGTTTTTTTTACTGTTTGAATTTCTGTATGAATTTTCATGCAAATTCCTCCTTTTCCATATTTGATCCTTGCTGTGAATTCATTTTAACCAAAACTTGAGCACCAATTTTGAATGCAGTGTTAGAAATTCTCCGAGGAGAATTATAGAACAAAAAAAATGGAGTAGATATGTGTTTGTAAATCTCTACCTAAATTTTTAAAAGTACAAAATGCTGATAGCATCAGTTGTTTAGTCTTGAAAACAATGAATTGAAATTTGAGGACACATTTTTGGACAAGGAACCAAAATTTGACACCACTAAACAGCCATCCATTGTATGAGAAAAATGGGGTGAAGAATTTCATCCCAAAAATCTTTTGCAGATTTCTCTCTTTAAATTTGTTTTTTTTTATGGGCTTTTGCCCTACTTGTTTTTTCATGCTTCTTTTCTGATCTTTCTTTTTTATTCGTTTTCTTTTATTTTGTGTTTTTTTTTCTTTTGTTTCTCTTTTTTCTGTAAGGGTGAAATTTTATCAAAATTGATATTTAAAGCTTTTAAATTCTAGCATGATATTTTGTATCTTTTACTCACACATGCTTCTCTTATTACAAGACTCTTGTTTTCTTTTGGCGTTTGTGGAAACAAAAAGCCAAGAATTGTTGGAAAGAGGGAATTTAAAAAAGTAAATGGTTTAAAGATGATAGTGGGGGGGGAATCTTTTTCAAATGAAAGATTTGGATATTGAGGAGAGGCTGTTTCTTAGACATGGCTGCAAATAAAAGCAAAACGTAAATAAAAGTTTTTTGAAAAGTATCTATAGGGATGGATTTAGACGGTAGTAAAATGCTGTGTTCATTGTCGCGGTCTCCTTAAACTAGCTGATCCATGTCAAAGGTAATTTTTGTTGCCATGGTTACATAGCAAAAATAGAGAATAAAAATTCACTCATTTTTTTTTTTTCAGCGCAAAATTCAAACCGTGCATGCATGGTTCGTTTTCAAAAATATGAAACACCAATTGCATCTCTCCAACAAATAAGACCAGAAATATCTAAGTTCAAATTTGAATTGTGGAGAAGGGCCTTTGCATGTTTTTACCATGAAAAACATGTTCGTTTGTAAAATTTGTCGAAATCAGTTTGACTAAAATCCAAGTCAAATAAAAAATTTTATTTTAATGTTTTTTGTTTATTTTTATTTCGTAAGATTTTACATCTTACAAATAAAATCAAGAAAAACTGTTTTCACATTTCGATATAAAAAAATTTACTTTTGACCTGGCTCATTGTTTTTGTGTCATCATTTTTAAGATGTTCAATGAGGCAATTTGAAAGATGGAAACATTTAATTTATGAATAGTTTGCCTACAACAATCTATAAAGACGGTAAAATGAGACAGGTAAGGCATAAGGTTAAACATACATAATACAGTTTTTATTTTATTTCTCGAGCTTTCAACTAACTTTAGTCATCTTGACATACAAATGTCGTCCGATCATATACACAAGGCACAAAGAAAGATCTTTTCAAGTTGAATGAAAAAGAATCATTATTGAATTACACAGGATCACATGACATAATTCAATTCAAATCACATGTGATCACTTAAGTAACGGTCAAAAAAGTAAATAAACATCTTTAAATTTATTTATTCTATAATCGAAGTAAAAGATATTTTGTTTTAACAAAAATCTGATTGCGTTTAAAACAAACTTGAAAGCCATGTTAGGTGTTGTATCCTTGAAAAGGTTTACAATATACAACGTTGTGACTTTAATATATGATGATGATGATGTTGGTGGTTGTGACTTTTGTGAAGGAACAACCACCAACATCATCATCATCACCATCATCATATTTGGTTTTAATGTCAATTTTACATGCTGGCATGTGTTGGACAGCTTTTAGAAATTGACTTCCAAACTAACCGATCTGGACAGATCTTTAATTATCCATCTTTCTCTCAAGTTTGTTGGTTGAAAATGTCGATGGGATTCTTATCAGTGAGACGAGTTGATGGTCTCTAAAATCATTTCATATTTCAAATTCGGGTTTTCATTCACAGTAGAAAAGAATGAGAATATTAAAGTTGTTTGTATCAGCTTTTCGTTGACTTGAAAATGTGTTGTCTTTGGGGCGCATTTGCCTAATCTTTGATGTACGATAATAAAGGCTTTTTCTTCGTCTTTTCTTTTTCATTGATGTCATCCGAATGATGGCTAGAAGGAAACTTTGGAACTATATTCCCAAATTATGAGACTATATAGATGTCAGTCACGTGACTGGATGTAGAGGGTTCTTTTGCGTAGGTGTAAGATTTGACAGTCGATATTGGTGATACGGTCAGGTGTACTTAGAGCCAAGGTCACTGGGTGCATTGACCTTACTTGTCAAGTGAAGGAAATCGACAATATCAGTGACAATGTATATTTGGCGGGACATGAGGGAACGAGTTTTCAGGAAGTAATAAGTATCTTTGCTCGCTTTAAATTATTTATCTGCTTTTTGCTTACAAACTGAAATGAGGAAATAAAAATATAGAAATGTATCCATGCGCTCTTCTCGATATTCTGTCTAGTAAATGTGCTTATAAAATATTAAGTTTAAACTAGTGGCATGATGAGACACTATTCATTGATTATTTATTAAAATCAAAAATCTAATAGCATAAAATAAGACAAAATTTAAAACATTCTATTTTTTTAAAATCTTTTAATTACGCAATCTACCAGAATGCTTGCTTGTATTCTTTTCTATATAATTTATAAAAACGAATGAATTACTTCATTATGCCTTGGAAATTTGAAAGTATTTAAACTGTCGAATAGAAAGTCAGAAGACTTTAAAATTCTTAGCAAATCTTCATGTATTAAAAAGATTGAAAGTTTTGGAAGCTATCAATAGAGAATTAATCATTAAATGACGAATGATAAGTAAGAATTATATTTAAGTTTCAAGATTCTATTTAATAAAAAAAAATAAGAAAAAAAGAAACTGAAAATAAAAACTCCTGGGCAACACCTGGTAAGTACAGCTAGTAGTAGTAATAATAATAGTAGTAGAAGTAATCTTATATGTAAAGTAAAGTCAGATTTTGTTCTATTTCTTTGACTGGTAAAGCTCCGGAAGCGAAAGCTACATATAGAATTCTGCTTTGAATGCATATTAGTAACATATTAGTATATGCATTCAGGAAAATAAATTAGTTTTGTCCGAATTCACCATTTTTTATTAGTAGTAATTTCAGTAACCCCTCTTCCCCCTCACACACACACAGTATTAAGTCCTCATCTTTTGACTCAGAACACAGTAAAAGAAATATGGTAGAAATCTAAAGGGTCATTTTTTCATATTACTGTCTGTTAGCTCAGTCCATATAAAATAACTATCTGTCAGTAATTACGCAGCTAATAAAGACTTTTCAGAGTTACATTTCTAGGTTACAAATAACACACAAATATTCACAATCTTCTTTCTCATGACATTTTTTAGAATATACATAACGAAACGTCCCCTACAATTCTTTGTTTTAAGCGCAATCTTAATAAAACATTACACACTATTTTTCACTATTGATTGTTAATGATCATGTTTCGGTTATTGGTCTACTAATTTCCATGTTCATTTTTATTCATACATTTCTATTTATTTTTCATTGTAATTTAAATGTTTTTGCATCAAAATATCTGCTTCTTTTAGATTTAATTTTAAATTTCAAATAACAATTTAATTATTTGGATTCTAGCCAACGTAAGAGCCGATGTTGAGTGTTGCAAATCACATAGTCGAATGTATTGATCCATAAAAATAAGTTTGTTCTTACTTATACGCTATCTTCCCTGTCGGCTGTAGAATATGCTGACTGCATTTTTGCAGGGAGATTAAATATGGACAGTATAGAAGGGAGATGTTTGCATAAAAGGAGATGTCATTGGTTTGATCAGATTGAAGGGATGTACGAGAGTTCTTGGGTTAGTAGATCTAGAACAGTTGAGTTAGCAGGAGCAGTTCACAGGGGAAGGTCAAGGGAAACATGGATGGATAAGAATCGACTTGAGAGAAAGAGGTATAAATGCTAATTGTGTCGTGAGATTGGATGCAGGTGTGTAAAAATGATGTTATAAACGTTATTTCCACGTACAGTTAGAGTAAGCAGACGAGTGGAAAATTCCATTAAAAGTTAAAGATTAAAACTAAGGTTACGTGTCAGGATATTATTTCCGAAGTGACACGTATCGATAAAAGGAGAAAAGTAGAATTTCATTTGGGGAGGGAGGGGGGTAGCAGAGAGTCCTCATCTACTTTTAAACGTAGATATAATTTTCTTATTTAATTTGACAAACTTAATATTTTCCCTCTATCTATTTTTTCCGATACCATTTTTTATCTGTGTCATCTTTTACCTAAATTCATTATGATGAATATGATCTATCAATTTTAATTTTACTGGTAGTTTAAAATCAATAAATATTTATCATTAGTACCAACAATCGAAAATTAAGTTTTAAGCAAAAAAAAAAATTAAGAATCGTTTTTAGAATTGGAAATTAGGCTGAAATATTTCCGATTTCGATACCTCAAAAAGTTGTGATTTTTCTGATTCTGATTAATCGTCCTAACTGTAGTTACTACCCATTGGGACAATTACTTATGTGTCAACGATAGACAACTGCTGTTTCCTGTCAAAGAAGACAATTACGAACAATCGGTTGGCAGGGTCGAAAGGATTCCTCATCTAGTTTTACAAACGGCTTATTAGTGCCGCATAATTTTACAGTTGAACCTTTTATTTAATCCCCGGAGGTAGATTGTTCTCATTCTGTCAGCCATGACCGGGTAGAAATGTTCATTTTTGTTATTGTTAGTTATTATCAGCTACAGTACAAATTGATCCTTCAGCCTCCAAAAGACTGTCACTTAGAACTGATTGTTAGCCATGGTTCGCAAGCATTATGCCATGGTTCGCAAGTTTTCCGAGAAGGTTCGGCAGTTCAAAAAGATGCACCTAAAGAAGGTCGGAGGTTACTTCAGCCGAAACATTGTGAAAATGACAAGATAAGAATAGTAGTTCAGATAATACAATTACTAATCCTCATCTCGAAATTTCCAAAACAGGAATAAAAATGTTAATAAAAAAAAAACAGATTTGTCTTTGATTAATGTAAAAAGTCGTTTGTTTTTTTTTGTTTTTTTTTGGGGGGGGGGGGTTAAAACTCCTGTTTTCTTCTGACTTTATTGACTGCCATTCTTCACTGTAGAATTAACTTAAAGGTTTTGCATTTCGTTCTTGGAAAGACACTTTCTATTAATTACAATAGTCTGATATGGGGCACCAGTCGGTCCAATCCTTTCAAATATTGCAGAATCAGCTAAAGCAATGTCTATTTTGATAAAGAAAAGAAAAACATTTACTTGGTTTTTTTTTTTGTACGTTGTGCTTCAAACTTTTTAATTTTACAAGCTTCTTAATATTAAGAATACTTTAATATTGTTTTCAAAATAAAAGCATTTTACTGATAAAAATTTTTTCAATTTTTTAATTTGATTGGAATTGAAGTACCGATTTGCAAATAAAAAGATATTTTTTTTCTCAAATTACTGACATTGTTTAAGATTATTCTTCTCTAATTAATAATTAACCTGATTAGCCATTTGTCATCTTTAATTACTGTTATGAGATATTGTTTCAATTCGATTCTGGTTACTCATTGTACATCACCACCCCTTGCTCCCTTACTGCGAGTCGAGTGAAGAAATAAATTTTATGGTTAATGAGCCTTTAAATTATGAATATTTCCATTTTTATATCGGCTGTTTTAATCTGGAAGCAATTGAAGGAAGGGCAGGATACAAATTTGTTTTCTTTCAGAATAAAACAAAATAAATTTAAAAATCTTAAGAGTTTTGTTTTGAAGAAAGGATTTAAAATATTCCCTGTCATGTCCTCCTCCCCTATCCACCCCAATTTAAATAAGAATGAATCTCTAGTAGAAGGTCATCTTCATAGGTCTCTGAAGAAAGTCATTATAACGAAATAACATCTCCCATTGGTTCTTATGAAATGATCTTCAAATAAGAGAATCCAAAATAATTCCTGATTATCATATAAAATAGATTCAAACTTCATTCAATCTTTATTTTATCACTAACCAAAGAGCTGTGCCCTTACTTTCAACACTTATTGATCATCATCCAGGTAACCATGGCCAGCATTTTGAAAATACTAAAAAAGTAATTACTCGTTCTGTTCTATGCTTAGTAGACAAAATTGAGTAATTATTTTTAATTTTTTTAATAAAATGAACTCCCACTCTAATATTTAATATATATATATATATAAGATTTTCAAGGTATTTTTAGGGGGTGACATGGAATCACATAAAAAATAAATATATAATTTCATTTTTTTTTATTTTCCGTTGACAGCTTGGGGACAACAGGTATAATTTTACTGAAACATGAAACTAAGACAAACTCTGAAATCCACTAAAGATCAATAATTGGTTTGTAAGTCTGTAAACGTTAGCCGATGAAGCTTTATTATTCTCTTTATCGATTTGTCTATCTATCAGTAATTTCCAAACACTTCTGTTGTCGACTATTTCCTTTGCACTCTTGTCAACTAACATCTTTCAACTGTTAAAAACAGATCAAAAATAGTTTTCTGGTATCACTTTTAAGTTTTTAAACAACATTTTCATTGCGCAGATTGAAAAGGCACAAATATCCATTGTATTTCTGTTCTATCTGTAGAGAAAGTACTAACACCCCTTTCCGTATACAATAAACGACAATACTAGCCTCAAGATGACATTAGTAGTACGAGTATAGCCAGACTGTTCCCCATATACATTACAAGCCTGTTACCCAATTTGTAACTACCTATTATATTGTTCACTTGCAGTAATAAAGGCTTTTATATTTGAATCTTGGCTGGCCGAGTTATTATTAAATACTTTCAGATAACATTACAAAAATCTGATTGCAATTTGGTTTCTTTAATCAAGAGATATGTGCATGGGTGGATAGGCATGAACTCACTTCGCCCTCCTCCCTTTTGCTTTTGCAAATTGTGAAATCCCTTCATGATTGGCTTGAGTGATCGGTAAGAAGGTATTACTATTTCTTTTGATTTCTCTCTTTCTGTCTCTTTTTATTTCTCTCTTTTTCTACCTCATTGTTATAGCTCTTTCACTCCCTCTTTCTCTCGCTCATTCTTACTTCTCTTTCACTCCCTCTTTCTCTCGCTCATTCTTACTTCTCTGCAATGTTGCAAACCAATAACCCCAGCTCATGTGAAAGGAAGGAACCACTTGAAGGGTTTAAATTGCTCATTAATTTATTATAAGGATGTTCCTATACTTAGTGAGAGGGCGGGACTCCCACTTGAGAGGTCAAACTGACCTTTCAACTTTTAAGATTTGGCTGACCCTAGATGTAATCATTGCAACAACCATATTATTAAAATTCTCAACATTGTTTCATTTTTTAAATAAAAGCTTTCAGGTTTTGGTGTTATTTTATTTATTTTTTTCATCTGTTGATGTTTGTTGTAAATGTAAAAATTAGTACCGAAAATAATCTGTGTGATTACAGACGATGAAACTGTTGCATTTCTGGCAAATAATGGGGGGGGGGTCATCTTTTATTTTAGTAGATTTCAATAATAGGTTGTTAATTGGTGAAAATATCTTTTTTGACAGCAATCTGATAGATTTCTTAGGAAATCTTTTTTAAAAATCTAATTTTTAATTTTCAAAGCATTTGAAGGTTGTACTTGGATGTATCCACACATCTCTATAAGAGACTATCCGTTGCTCTGTCAGACTTCAGATTAAAATAGCATTTTCGTTGCTCTGTCAGACTTCAGATTAAAATAGCATTTTCGTTGCTCTGTCAGACTTCAGATTAAAATAGCATTTTCGTTGGTTTGTCAAGCTTCAGATATTCGTTGGTAAATGCTGGTTAAATTTTAAGAATCTATTCATTCTCATTTTTTTTTTTTCAAATACTGTGTTGACCCTTAAAAGTGTAAAACTTTGAGCTAAAATGTTTGGAAAGATGTTTTATAATTTATGAAGAATTAAGGAGTGCAGTTTCCTGAAAGGACATCACTGACTTTCAGTTTTCAGTCTTTTTCTTGAAGCATTTCTCATTGTCTTGTTCATCGTTGAGGACTTCATGGACACTTAACTAATTAACTCTTTACTTTTTGGCTAAGATCAAAGTGTAGTATCTGTTCTGATGGGTGCTATATCCCTTAGACCGGTATCGTCTTGGCCTTCGGGCCTTGATTCCGCCGGTCTTAGGGTTTGTCCTGTGTAGTTCTAGGTCCACCCTCCCAGGCTTTGCCTTCTCACCCTTTGAGAAGAGGTTAGTTTATTGCTAATTGCCTGAGGCACCCCTACCGGGGAATGCTGACGGGGCTGCCCAGGCATTTTTTGTAGGCCAGAGTACTCATCCTCTAGGACACTGGCTTTTCAATCCCACTTTCTGACCTTGTCACATCTTACCGCTGTGGGAGGGAGATAAAAAAAACTCTTTACTTTTAGTTGTTCTAACAAGGTGTAAATAAGGATTGATATATTTATGTGTGCAAAAAGTGTCACACAATGCAGATGGATGAGAACTGAGATGTGGAGAAAGTATATCTGGATGGCGAAGCTATTGAGATTGTCCAGAAGTTTTGTTATCTTGGTGATACTATTAGAGCGGGGGGGGGGGGAGTTCAGGGAACTTCTGCCATTACTAACCAGCAGGGCGTTACCACTGTCGACCAAGGGAAGAGTATATCAGACATGTGTACACAGTGTGATGTTGTATGGAAGTTAAACCTGGCCAGTAAGGGTTGAGGACATGCGTTGCATGGAGAGAAATGATATGAGAATGATACGATGGATGTGTAATGTGAGTCTTAAAGACAGATCTGATGACGTCAGAGGATAATTAAACCTAGACAGTATAGATATATGTGTGCAGAACAGGAGACTTTGGTGGATGAGAGTTCTTGGATTAGCAGATGTAGAACAGTTGAGGTAGCAGGTTCAGTTCACAGAGGAAGTCCAAGAAAAAAAGAAAGTGATAAGGACGGACTTGAGAGAAAAGGGAATAAAGATCTGGCCAGAGATAGGTTAGTTTGGAAGTCGATTTCTAAAAATCATCCTATGCATGCCAACATGTAAAACGGACGTTAAACCGAATATGACAATGGATAGACGTTGTCAGTTTTTTGATAATGCCTTTCACTCTACACGGCATAAAATGACCCGACAACGGTTGCCGTAAAACCGAACAATCAACTCCGTTTTTCTAAATCCACCCTACCATCTACTTTTTAATAAAAACAAAAAACAATTTAAGCTTTTTCATCAAAATCTAATACCTTTTTATTTCGCAAAGATTTTGATTCTTAGTTTTCAAAAGAATTCATTAAAATGTCCGATTTAATAATTTTATTTAATTTCTTTATCTTTCAATTTTGTTTTCCAGTTTATATTGTAATTTTACTATTTTATTTCATTCTTATTTTTTTTTCTTGTAAAAACCAAACTTTTAAAACGAATTCCAAACGACCAATCTTGCTTAGAAGGCTGTTTGTATTACAAAATAAGTGTACTTATTTATTGAAGCATCAATATAAAAAACAAAAAAAACTACTGCCATGTTATTTTCTGTTTGGTACAAATGCACTGAACTCCTTGATTTTAAGATTGAATTAAAAAAAAATTTAAAATAAAGATTTTTCTTGAAACGCCATCGATGTGTTCTTTTTTTACTGTTTTCTAACTCTTTGTTTTTGTGTCTTATAAGTCTTTGTTTTTCTCGCAAGGCATCTTTGCATCTTCTCGCAACACGTCTTTGTGTCTTTCTCGCCCTTCCTGTAAGCTTTCTACGTGTCTTCATTTTCGCTCTCTTACTCTTAGAAAAACTATTACTTATTCTTCTAGTGTTCTTATTTTGTTTTGCTATTCTTCAACTGAATCCAGGACATGTTTTGTATTGTTGTAATACTTGTTCCTCGATTGTTAATTTTGGTAGAGCTAACCCGAGGATTTCTGAACAACTCCGTAGGTAGCATTTGCATATGGCTGCTTGGCTATGATTAACAGGGTTGAAACCAGGGTCATTTATAGTTTATATGTTCTCTGGAGATGTTTCTCTTAGCATCAGGTAGTGGGAACATGAAGGAGACAATGAGCATTTCATATTACTGAATTATGGATCCCCTTTCCTTAACTATGAGAAGTTTATCTAGTAGGATCTCACATGACATTGTTTCCTCACTTAAACTCAAACTGCAGCTGATTATATCACTTAAAATTATTTCCAAATCAACCAATCAGACATCGACTTTAGTTAATAAACCTCTAATAGTTAAGGAAAGGGGATCCATAAGTTAGTAATATGAAATGCTCATGTCTCGTTTATGTTCCCACTACCTGTCTGCTGAGAGAAACATCTCTAGAGAACATTACAACCGTGTAAGAAAACCACATATGCCCCACCCCCATCTGGTATATAACACAACAGTTGGATGCTTATACAAAATTGTATGATATCTTATTTTCGCTTGATCCACATATATTTACAAGTCTCTGATGAGCTAAAAAGTCTTCTCACTGCAGGGCACTTGGCCCATTGAGTACAATGCGTTTGATTGAGTGGAGTCACTGGGTAAATAAAGCATGTCGTCATTATCATCATCGGGACATTGCCAATCATCATCAGCAGCAGCAGAACATTGTCTGTGTGTCCTTGTAACAGACGATATTAGTGGTGGTGACTAACTTCGCCTCGCATGTCGATTGGGACGTGTATTGATTTTTTTTTTTCTTTCGTTTTGTTTCCATAGCATAAATATTGCAATCGTGATATAAGTGTCGGCCATCTTCATAAGAGAAGGAAAGGTGGAGATCGTTGATGGGTTTGTCAGCTGACGGTCTCACATGTGCTGCGAATGCTTTGCACCATCTTTAAAGGTTTTGTTAATAATCAATGTAGATAGTTTGTCGGATGGCCACAACTTTGGTGACAGACTGCAACTGTGCAGTTTCACTCTATGAAACACAAGTTTGCTTATTGCTGTGTCTTGCAACATGTCAACCATCGCTGGGTCATGTTTTTTTGTAGACCATTGATTTGTAGATTAATTTCAATGTGAACAGATTTTAATTATGCAAAGCACCTGGTCACCTATCTAGTATTGGCCAGGCTCAACATTGCCTAACTTCGGTAATCTCACAGGAATCAATGTGTCAACCTGACTGTAGCCATATTTAGACTTGCTTGAATTATGAAATTTTTAATTTTTTAAAAGATCCGTGTAAATCTCATTAGTAGCTTTTGACTTACTTCTTGCTGTAAACTTGGACTAATCGATCAATGATGTGATTTTTTTTTTATTTGTAAAAAGTGGAATTCCGCTTTTTATTATACGAAAAAGCCAAATCGCTAGAGCTTTATGTCCTTAATTTTTTACTCAGTTGGTTCGATTTTTATCTTTCTTTCTCTTTGCCTTGTTTTCTCTTTTTCCCTTCCTTTCTCCATCATGTTTTGTCTTGCCTTAATTCACCTCTCTTTCCCCTCTCTCTGAAAATGTTAATTTTGCCATACTTCAAACTATTCATAGGGAGGAGAGGTAGAAGACTTTTGTTTCATCAATGAATGTATTCCTGACTTTCATTGTGAAAAAGTTATTGCTCCCTAGGTTGAGAAATTCATCTCGATTTCATATTTTTTTGCCATTGGCCACTCACATCCCTGATAGATGCTTCAACTTTATCCAGGGCTGTGGAGTCTGAGTCATGGCAAATTCATTAATTTAGTAGCTGGAGTGGTTTTGGGGTACTGATTACACAATCTTTTTAATAAATATTATTCATTAATGTGTGTGTATGCACACATGTGGTGTTACAGTGGACCAATTCTTATCTCCAGCAAACCATCACATAAACAGCTGGAGTCTTGTTGTGGTGATGACACATAGCAGTAGTAGGTTTCACAGTGATGTTGCTTTCTCTTTCAGCTTATTTTTAATAATAGCGGTTGTAAAGGTTATCAAAGATTATTTGGGAGTTTAACAGTGCTTTCAGGATGTTTCTTTTCCAGTCTGCATAAATGATACCACGTGAGTCTTCCCCTAACCCATCCATATATAGGAGGGGAGGGGCAGTTGTTCTAAGCATGACCACTCTCCTTCCAGGTTTAGAAACAAGAGAAAGAGTTTATCAGCTTATCTGCTACATGTCACTGACAACTTCCTGTGTGTGACACATCCTGAATGCATAACCAATCCTAACTTCTAATGAAATTCTGATTTATCCTTATGTGGAAAATGGTGTTTTTAATATTTTTACACACACCCGTATCTCAGCTTGCTGAACACACATATGTGAAGGTAATGTGAAGTATTTTAAATATGTCTAAAAAGATCCACTGTTACTGTGATGGAGATATCAGATCGGTCCTAATGAATGAGTTCATGTCTTTTTCTTCCTTATTTTTCTGCCACTTTCGTCCAGCTATTTAGTTGCATGAAATGATCTTCGTCCGGAACCAATACTCAACTGGTCTCTTAGAACATGCTTGCCAGTCTAAAATCATTATTTGACTCAAAGAATATTTGTGAAAAGATGAAGCATTATAAGCATTTCAGTGAAAAATGTGTCTAGTCATCATCATCATCATCCTCATCATCCGGTTTTAGTATTTACGGTCCTGGACTTAGTGCGAAAAAACCCGGCAACATTTCACACCTGCTCTCCATGCACTTTGATCCAAAGGGTTGATATCAGTTATGTTACATGCAGTCAAATTAATTGTTACGAACTCAAGCCAGGTCTTCCTCGGTCTATCACGCTCCCTCGTGCCTGGGATATCTCGCGGAGTTATGAAGTTAATGCAAGAGGTGGCACGTTGAGATGCCAAGCGGGTAAAGCATCAATAATCCTATCAATACTAAGTTTCTAATGAAGCCCACTTGAAGGGATCTTTTCCTTCAGTTGTAGCCGCACATTCACCTGATCATAACACTGTCATTACGCCAAAATCATTGCCGATCAGAAGTGCTTGGGACCCATATTCCGTTACCATGCTAGATGGCAGAGCGAACACAGGCTGAAAAGACTACCTCAAGTCTTGAAGGAAATGTGCTGAGATGTAAGTATTGGCAGTTGCTTCCTGAACCTTCTCCAAGCTTTACAGAAAATGTTATACTGAAGCTTTGCTCGAATATGTCAATGACTAACCCAACGGTGTCAGTGAGATCATCAATCATGTAACCTCAGAGTCGAATCCTGAATTTTTCTATTTTTTTCTGGCCTTCTACTGATGCAGTCTGAAATTTCTTTATTTGTTGTTTCGACATCGATTCCAGCAATAACTCTGTGTCTCTTTCACAAATATGGAAGGTTCAAAATATCCATAATCAATTATTCTGCAAAAGAAGGATGGAAGTATAGTAACTGTTTTCATGAAGACGAAACTAACAATGGAAGTAAAAAAAAAGAAAGTATGCAGTTGAAAATTGCAAACAAATATCGTTTGCAGCCTGTAAAATGTAACTGAATTGAAACGAAAGTCGATTCAGAATCTACCATATTCCTTCTGATGAAGCCAGGTATCTCTTCTGTAGATAAAGGAGTAGACTTTTTTCCTTAAATTCTGTCACAAAGACAATTTTTCAGAATTCAGCAAAACAAATTTTTACATTCTTTTTGCATTTTATTTGAATGAATTCAAAATGTAATTCACAAAATCACTTTTTTTCGTTATTTTTGTTTTTCTAAAATCAAAATTCAGCTGACAGAAAAGTGAATTTGTTTTTCTCCGTTTCTGCTTGTCAACAAAATAATTTAATAAACTAGAATTGCTTCAATTTCTTCACATTCAATAGTTTGTCTAAAATGTCGCTAGTTTACCCTCATCTAGGTTGTTATTTTCACAACGTTTCGACCGGTGTAAACACTGATCTTCTTCAGGGGCATCTTTTCAACTTTGGGAACCTGTACAAAATTTTAAACTGAAAGAGGGAGGGGAGTAGATTGTTCTCATTCTGTCAGCCATGACCCGTTAGAAGTGTAAATGTTTATTTTTAGTTATTATTACCTGTAGTAATCATTAAACCTTTCACCGCCAGACGACTGACAATTGGAACCGATTATTAACCAGCGAGTGCCTATTTACTTGCCTCCCAACAAGGACAGAGTTAGACATGAGATCGGTTTTTAATGTGGGGGAAAATTCAGCTCCCCAAAAAGGACACTCTAGATTGGGACAAAAATAATAATTGCCTCAGTCTAGAAGGATTTCTTTTTCACTGACTGTGGACAGAAAAGATAAAGTGTAGTATCAGAAGAGATACTACACTTTGTTCCTAGCCAAAAGGCCAACAGCCAGTGAGTCTAATTGAATAATTATAGACAAAATTAGGTTTAAGGCTCCCAAATTCATACTAGAATTGTCCATATGGATCCATGGCATAACTGTTAAAGGCGTTAGGTAACAATCAGTTCTAGGGGACAGTCTTCTGGAGTTTGAAGGTTCAATCTTTACTACTAAGGATAAATTAACACTTCTACTTGGTCAGTCATCGCTGATAAAATGAGAACAATCTAACCTCGTGGGTTCGGTTTGAAATTCTGTCTACGTTCTAGAGTTTGACATAAAGATTGTCAAGTTCAAAAAGATGTGCCTAAAACGTGAATATAACAAGCAAGATAAGAATAAAACTAGTTTGAATGATTCAAAGAATACAAATTCTCTTAAATCGTCATCTTAAAAATTCCAAACCATTAAACCTATTCTTAATTCCATACCATTAAACCTATTCTTAGTTCCAAACCACTGATTTATTTTGCAACCCTTTCAACCTGTGCTACCTCCAAACAGCAGATGTTTTTTGGTTTTAGTTTTTGTTTCTAGTTCTCTTTTCATCAATAATAATTGGAACTTGTTTAACTTTCTTCGGACGTTTTGTCTTCCAAATTGAATAATCCTAATCTGATTTTCCCTCATAAAATGAATATCTTAGATTTATCTTGTTCCGTAAATTTTTTTTCTTTTGCTTTGATTTTTAAAGAAAAGTATTTTTTGCTTTTCGCATACTTATCTTCTCAAATGAGACCAAAGAATTAAGTAGTTACAATCAAATTGTAAAAATTAAGCACTCAAACCAATGAGCATTTCTCTTTGCTGATATTTTCGCAAATATTTTCAAAGATGATGATGGCAGAGAACCTGCAATGCTACATATGATAGCATCACCAATGCAGCCGATCACCATCACTCAGGATGAGGTCAAGAAGCAGCTTTTGTCCTTGGATGTGAATAAGGCGCAAGGTCTCACAAATTTACTTGTGATGGAAGAATGGGTTACGAGTATAATGGACGACGGAGATACTGCTGACATTGTCTTTTTAGACTTTGCCAAGGCCTTTAATTCTGTCAATCACCACTTTTATATAAACTCAACACCTATGGATCGGTTATATAATGAATAGGATCCTTTTTTGGTGATACAGGGTTCAGATAAATGGCAGTCTGTCATCTGAAATGGATGCTTGCAGTGGTGTTCCTCAATGTTCCATGCTGGGTCTTAGGCTCTTTCTACTTTATATAAATGACATGCCGAAAGTGATTGGTGGAAACGTGCTCCTATTTGCAGATGACATCAAATTAGTAGCTGGTAGAAGCGAAAATCTCAAGTCTAGCCTTCAACGTGAATGGAAATTGGTCCATTGAATGGGACTTATATCTTAATGTGGATAAATGCTGCTATATTGAAGTGGGATCTTCTTCTGACTCGGCTCTTACTCTCAGCAGTGATACAGCTCTGCTCAAGGAGGCGAATGAGACAAAAGATCTTGGCCTTCTGAGGGACTCATCCTTCAAGCCATCTAAACATTGCATTCAAGCTGTAAACAAAGCAAGGAGCACTATTTCTCATTCGACGTTCTTTCTGCAAACTCACTCCTGAAATATTTCTACCACTTTATGTCTCCCTCGTCAGACCACTGTTAGTGTCCAGGCCTCTGCTCCATATTTAATACGTGATATCCAGCATCTGGAAAGAGTTCAAAGACCGGCTACTCGAATGGTGCAAGGTTTATGGGATCTGCCCTATGAAAGCCGACTAAAAAAACTTAACCTTTTCTCTCTTGAGCGCTGACGATTACGCGGTGATCTCATTTTGGCCTACAATCTCTTCAATGGTCATTACAGTATACCTCATGACCTATTATTCACTCCTGCACCAGAAAGAGGTCTACACGGACACCACAAGAAACAATTTCACCGCCGATTTCGATTGAACCGGAGGAGGGCCGCCTTCTCAATCAGGATCCCTGGACCTTGGAATAGTCTCCTAAGAGAGGTAATAAATGTGCCAACAACACATCAATTCAAGGTGAATTTGGACAGGTGCTGGGCTACTGTATCCTCTTCTGTGTAAATTTTTACCACCCTTTCCCTACATGGCAACTGAAACATGCTTGTTTTATTTTTTGCAAAATTAATTGAATTGAAAAAAATTTCACGACAATGAGTGTTTGGTAATAATACTTTTAAAAGATTTAGAAACTGATGATTTAAAAAATAAACAAGAATTAAATTATGATTTTGAAAGTTGATAGCAATTTTAGACAAATGATAAAATACATCTGAATATCATTGTCGTATTTATAAAATTCTGTTACTATTTCTTGTGTTTCTCGTCTCCATATGATTTACAAATTATTTTTATTTATTATTAATCGATTATTTATTGAAATAAAAATAATGCAATAGCAAAAAATAAAATGAAAGTTTAAGAATCCTATTTATAAAAATAATTTACTTACAAAATTAAATTCACCAGAATGCATTTTCGTTTCTTTGTAAACAAGTTAGCCATTCTAATCTGCTGTTGATAATTGACAAATAAAATGAATTACTTTGTGACCCTTTGAAATTTTAAACGAATTTAGAAACATTTAAACTGTAGAATAGAAGGTAATTTCTGGTTTTAAAATTCTTAGCAAATCCTCATATATCAAATGATTGAACGTTTTGGAAGCTAATTACATCCAATAATGTTATAAATAGAGATTAAACAACGTTATCTTAACAAAATTAGTTATAGTTTTATAACAATTTTGTTCAATTAATAATTTAATGACCAAACCCTACCGTAACATTTAAATTTAAAAATTTTATTAAAAAAAAAATAATTTTTAATTGTCAGAGATTGAGGCCAAGACATGAGACAAAGTTAGTCGTCAGTTCTTGGTTATATCAAAAGTAGCAAGGATGTTTAGTTTTTAAAAAGGTTTTTAATAATTTGCCAGTTTTAGCAAATAGAATCCATGAAACCCTATTTGTTGTATGTTTCCCACAGTACGAAGGAAATATTTTTTTTAAGTTCAAGCCAATATATTTCAACTCTTATTAAACACCATATTGCAGCAATATACTTTGTTTCATTTTTTTAAAGTTTTTTTTTTATCCATAACATTTATTTTTAATCTTTTTCTTTTTGTCTACAATTCTCCAAGAGTCATTTTTGCCAGAGATTTTATAGATTATTTTAAAATTTCATATTTTTTCTTTCTTTACATAATATATATATTTTTTCTTTTTTCTTTTGCAGTTTTTATTTGCCAATTTGGATATTTTAAATTTTTACTTCAAGCCAAAAAGGATTAACTTTTACATAAAAGAAAAATGGCTGGATTCACGTGATTTAAACGCGTCAAAGACACGCCCATTTTTTACTGCAAATTTCCAAATCCAAGTTACCCAGAAGGTAAGCACATTTTTATTTTTTCTGAGTTTTTAGTGCATTTAATTTTACTTATAGAAAAAAAGTAAGTTAAACTTTTTTCTTCTCTCTCATCTGTGGTGAAAACATAACTTGTAAATCAGAACTTGGAAGGTTCATAGCAAAAATAAAACCCGTAATGGGAACTCCTGGAGCCAGTCAAGACCGTTTGGTGCTAGACAACCTGTTTATCCTTTTTATTTTTATGACTAGCTGTACCAATCCAGTGTTGCCCGGGATGCAGTGAAGTCATTTTAGTTTTTAATTTTTATTTGGTTGCACATTTTTTAAATTATACAAAAAAAAAAAAAAAAAATTAGCTATAAAGAGACGACTCTTTTTATATTCTTCAATTAAAAATGAGTTATTCCCCTTGTTGATTTTGATTTTTCAGTCATTATAGAAAAATGTTTCCATATTACTGGTTGTCTGAGCTGGACCACATATTTAAAAAAAATAAACTGTGGTGAAGTACATTATTATATAGCAAATAACATGGTACAACAATAACAATTGAAAATTTGTGTCAGAATCAAAGTTTGATTTGTCAGCTTAAAATCTCACAAGATAAATGTATGTTAGATAAATGGCTTACCCAGAACTTCCAATTTTGTTTAAATGGTTGTCATCAATTGTGCATGGAGACAAACAAACATACAAGACTACAAGCAACATCCACAGAGTTTTAGTGTATATATATATATAAATTGATTTTGTAGGAAGAAAGATAATTATCGCAAAGATTTGAGAAAGAAATTCACTTTACCTTATTATATAGAAGATATGATTGATTCAAGCATTCGTTAGCAAGGAAGCAAATTCTCCACCTATCCTATGTAAATTCCCACAGCCAATCGTTGGTGGCTACAAGTCTATAAAAACAGGCACTACTTAACTCTCAGCAGCTTGTCTCGTCACTTGCTCACTGTATGTCTAAGTATGAACAAACGTCCATTGTTAGGGAGAGGAATCAGAATTCTTCAGTGTACAAACTGATGTGTTGCTGTCAACACCAATACCAAACATGTGGACATGATGATCAATGCCACTGAAACAACTACCCCCTTTCTGACAAAGCCCTATCATTCTTAATGGCACCATTGTTGAAGAAGTTGAATATTTCAAATATCTCCACAACCTTTACATGAACAAAGCAAGGAAAGAATAAGATTGCAATCCATATTGATCGCGCTCACACAACTTTTTGCCACATCCAGAGTAGATTATGGTCTCAACAAGAGATCAGCTGTTCAACAAAATCAAGGATATACCAGGCACTGATACACACAATACTGCTGTACAGCTGTGAGACGTTGCCCCCTATGCACAAAGAAGATTTTCACACACTCTAAGTCTTTCACATGTACAGTCTACAATGCATCCGCCTCTTCAACTAAATCCCAAACAGCACCATCAGTGCAAGATGCAACTCCACCAGTCTCACAGAACACATTCTTCGACGGCCAGAGGAAGAAATTTATCTGCAGGTCGGTGACTACAATTGCACCTGCTGGCCAGAAGAAGTGCAGAGGCGTTCAATTGAAGATGCGTATTACAACGGTGAAGGCAAACATGGATCTGGTAGCTTCAAATCTTTTTGGTATTCTTGGCTGAAGTATGCCGAATACTTAGCTGCGAGTCAACATGGGGGTATTTGAAGATATCGATCACACAACCTTCTACCGTCTCCAAAGTAGATTGTGGTCTGAACAAGAGATAAAACTCAACAAAATGGAAGATATATCAAGCGCTGATACGCACAATACTGCTATATGGCTGAGAGACCTGGCCTCTGCAAAAAGATGTTCACACACTTTAGGTCTTCAACATGTACTATCTTCGGTGCATCCTATGCATCTGTATCTGCGAGTAAATCCCAAACCGCACCACCCATACAGGATGCAACACAACCAGCATCACATAGAATTTACTGAAAAGGAGACTCAGCGGATTTGGTCATATTCTTCGACGCTATGAGGAAGAATTCATCCACAAGTTGGTCGTCCAAATCCCACTCGCCAGCTAGGACGGTCGATTGAAGACTTGTATAGGAACAGTGAGCACAGACATAGAGCTGGTAACTGACCCTCACGTTTTTTTGGTGTTCATTGCTTGAACCAGGAATGGCTGAAGTATGCCAAAGATTAACAGGGTTACAGTTATAAGCGAATCGCCTTTATTCAGTATGCGGTGAAGCCGGCTTCATCCACGCTGCGTGAATGTCTAAGGCTATAATTGTTCATTGTGCTGTCTGCTTGATAGTCATCACTTTGTTGCCTTGTCCATCAGTTGATGATATTTGTTACCCATTACTTTGTTTGCTGCCCCCTGTATTAGTTTCCAATTATAATTAAGAAAGCAAATTTAATCCTTCATTTTGATTTTTTTTTTTTTTTGTTCAAATTCAGATGAACACATTTTCAGTGAGAATCAAACATCAAATCTATGTCACCTCAAATTCTTTTGTCGGTGTTGCATTAGTTTAGCCTTCAGGTGAATTTGATGTTAATGCATTTCTCCAAAATTCAAAGATTTTCAATTTACCAGGAATTCAAATTTATTTTGAGTATTTGACGCTTTGATACTTAATCAAACCGGACCAAATCTTCTCAGCTATTCCTAGGTTAATGATATTAAAATTACTGGTCCAATCACTGGTGTTGTTTGAACAATCAGTTGATCTATTCATTGTCAAATGTTGTGGAAGTAATGAAATACAAACTTTAAATCAAGTGAAGGCAAAATATAAAACAAGTTAGGAATTTTATTTGCTGGAACTAAAAAAAGAGAAAATATATTGCCGCTCATGATTCTAGTAATAAACTTACAACTTACATGTGCATATATATTATGCATGAACACACACACATCAATACACATATTAATGTTGCACAACTACTGCTGCTGATGCTATTTTAATACCACCTAATACGCATAATTCGCTGTTATCGCTGCTTTTCTGAACAACACGCACGCACACATGTGTAGGTACACATATCAAAGTATTTACATGTGAGTGTGTATATATATATATATATATATATATTTATCAACAGGTATATGTTACAAGTGATTTTTATGTTTGTTTTTTTTTTAACATGAAGACATCGGTCCTTTTTGGCAGCCCCAAAATAAAGTCAACTCTCATTCAGCTATTCTTTAGTTGCAATCAAACGTTTGTCTTTTTTTAAGACCAAATTACTTCAATCAAAAACAATTCTTCTTTTCCCAAAACATGTCTGTTTGAACACAAAGAAAATACAAATGCTATAATAATAATAATAATAATAATAATAATAATAATAATAAAAGAAAGCAAAATTTATATATTTACCCATTGTAATTATTTACCATGGCCGCGTATGTTTTTTTAATAAGGTGTTAAGCACGATATAACTAACCTATTATTTTTACATGAAAATAAGTAGGCTATATATATATATATATATATATATCTTTAATTATAAGCACAATATACTTGGCAAATGGATTACAAGTAAGAATTCTGAATATACCAGGTATGTCTGAAAATATGTGTGATAATAAAATAAATATATAATAATAGAGGACACTTGTGTTATAATAAAATAAATAAATACATATATAATAATTTGTTGTAATTAGTACACATCTATAAAGAGAAAGGTTTAAGGCTCCTAAAAATCATACTGGAATTGTCTGCAAGGACCTGTGGCATAACAGATATAAGTGCTAAGTAATAATCAGTTTTAAATGACAATCTTCTGGAGGTCGAAGGTTCAATCCTCAGTGCAGGCGATACTATGAATACAGTTACGAATTAAGATGGAACGAGAGCAAGCTACCTTTGTAGATTAAATAAAGGATTCCGTTCAAAATTCCATTCAGATTCTCGGGTTTTTCATAAAAATGATGAAGAAAGTCAGAGGTTAAATGTTGTGAAAATTGCACCCAAGATGAGAACAGCAGTTCGAATAATCAATATAATACAAAATAAAAACAGTCATAGAATTAGAAAAAAATAGAAATTAGAAAACAATAATGAATAGTGAATTAATGAGATGTCATTTTTAAATCAATATGCAAATTAGTTGTATTTTGTATATGAAAATAGGGTTGTTTCTCTAAGGTTTTTATACTTTAATAACACAAAATACATGCTAAAATATACTTTAGTTCTGGGATTGAGTTATGTTTGAAAAAAACAATTTTATTCTAATTGGCCATGAATTATAATTGACTGAACAAGTCACCCATCCATGCATGTTTCTCGCTTCCTCTCACTTTATGTTGATTCAGCTACTCTTTAATATTTCTTAATATCTCTGTGAGGATTTAGACAAAAAGTGACTCACATTGCCATCTCATTTACATATGTGTATATACAAACCACAAACACATATGTAAATCAGATGGCAAAATAATAATGCTCTTTACTTTTATCTATATAAAAATAATAAAGAATAACTAGCACCTCCCCCTAGCCTGGGATCGAACCTTCAACCATTGAGTTGATAGTCGTCGGCTCTATCCATTAGGCCAGCGGGAGAAACACTCGTAAATGACATCTCAAATGTCTTATTTATATAAACACTGACCGCTGCCTCATCTTGCTCAATTTGTTTATTTACAAAAAGCTTTGCATTACGCTAAGAGGAAGCAGGAGGCATCACCCATCAACAGTGCTCAACCCGAATAGGAGGGCTTGTATAGACATCCACAGACAGACTGTTTCACTGTATCACAGTTCTTCAGTGGGGCTAGACTAGCACCTCTCCATATCCTGGGATCCAACCATCAACCATCAGATTGATAGTCGTCAGCTCTATCCATTAGGCCAACAATATATATATATATATATATATATATATATATATATATTTATGGCAATTAAGCTACACAGAGGCTCCCGCGTTACCTGGTATTCCCAAATGGTTACCCCTTTAGTATTGACCAGGCTCAACATCGCTTTACTTTGGTGATTTCTTATATATATATATATATATATATATATATACACACACACATATATTAATATTTTTATTTATACCAACATGTACAAAAGCGACACTGGCATCTTAGCCTGAAGATTCATTCCCCCGGGGATGAAACGCGGGAACCTCTGTGTAGCTTAATTGCCATAAATATATTTTCATAATTTACTACCTAGCTCTACTTACGTATAGAGCACTCTTGAAGTAAATACTAGAAACTGATTCATAAAATATTATATCTCCTTATAAAATTTTATGTGCATACATGAAATAGTAATAGTTATATATACGGACTACAGGTCGACACATTGTCATGCCAGTGTCGCTTTTGTACATGTTGGTATAAATAAAACTATTAATATATATATATGTGTGTGTGTGTATATATATATATATATATATATATATAAGATCACCCAAGTAAAGCGATGTTGAGCCTGGTCAATACTAAAAGGGTGACCATTTGGGAATACCAGGTGCTGTATGTGCTCTCCACTTATTTCAGCATTGTTTCCAGTCGTCCTGGATTTCTCCTTGCTCGACTCAGGAGAGATATGGTTGGAGATTGTGCAATCCTTGCTTCACAATTACACGCACAGCCACTCATACAGGGAATATCCATTGTCTCTCAAAACTGAACGGAGGCCATGATATATGAGAGAGAAAGACAAATGTGTATTCTTTTTCTTAAAGTTGTTGGATGCATCATGCTTTGTCAAGATCCGGACACCAAGTTTATTCATGCCATCATTTGCAAGAGAAAAGTTTTAAATTTAAACATTTTTTTAAAAATTATTTTTGGTTAAATAGAAAAACAAATAAGAAAAACTAAAATCTCTAAAATGTTTAGCCAATGGTTTTCTTGGATTTTCATTGTATCATTTTGAGAAACCAATAAAAATTCTTGGATTTCTGAAGATATTTTTAGCAAATTCTCTCTTGATTCAAGAAAGTCAATACTTTAAGTTTTCATTTGTGAAAATAATCAGTGGAAGTTTTCTAATCAAACGTGGCGAGACATTTTCATTTTTTTTCTTTTAAAAACTGCTTTGTTGAGATTCATTTGGAAGATTTCACAAAATGATTTGTCATCGGAAATTCAATTTTTACAGAACTTCCAATAAATTGGCTGTTCTTATTCATTGCTTGTTGATTATACAAAGAATTTTAGTGTGTGTATGTATACATATACAGAAAATTATGTTTCACACCATATATACTCAGAGGTAAATTCAAGGTCATGCTATATTTCAAATTCAAGATTACTTTATCTCCTCACACAAGAAAAAAAACTTTATATATAAATTCACCCCAGCATTGAACAGATCATAACACAACTTACAAAACATACAGATCACACACATTTGCATACATATAAAAACGAGTGTGTGTATAGACAAGAACTCATATAAACACACACACATAGACGACAGGAACCACAGTAAAATAGAAAACACCCATAAACTTCAAGGGCGCTGCTACCCTTCATTGGAGATAAAGGTCAGAAATATGCACGTATGCTTAAAAAAATTCATAGCTTTGACCCAGAGAAGTAAATGACATGAAAACACACACATGCATGCGCAGAAACGCCAAACTTAAAAACGAACCCATTTTTTTTTCAAACAAAAAGAATATCTGAAGAGAGCCAAGATGCTCGAAATGCGTTATAAAATAATTAAATGATAAACAATTAAAAAAAATGTTTTTTTTTTCAATTTATAAATGTTGGTAGCCTCACTTTAAAAATATACACTTTTCTCTCATTGGAACCACACTACCCTCTACTCTCTGTGTGTGTGTATATATATATATATATATATATATATATATATATATATATATATATAAATAAAATTAGTTTATGGAAATGTGGATAAGCAATGCAACATGCTAGTAGAAAACACTTCTTTTACCAAATGCATATGGTCGAATGAATCAACCGAAATATCTTGACCCAGCTTTAATGATGTGCGTGTGTCATTATTTCTACGCGCATGTTGCTTTGCTTATCCAGATTCCCATAAACTAATTTTCCATTTTGTCTGAAATTTCATGTCATATTTACTTCCTCATATATAATCTAATACATTATTTTAAATAAAATGTAAAATAATGTATTAGATCATCACAACATCGACTGAAGAATGGATACATTTGATATATTATTTAGCCCTGCGAACTGTGTTTTGAATGTTTCTGTGAAACCTAAAGTATCGATGGATGATCAAACTAATGCATAGTGTTTTGTTTTTTATTTAAAAAGATATATGCTCTAACACACGTAAGCACTCATAGTGGTAATCTCCTAGACTAAAACTACAACATTACACTATATATATATATAAGATGATCGCTGGCTGGTTCAAGAGTTTTCTGGAATAATAGCATTCAACAAATGCAATACATGATTGTTGGCCACACTAGATGCCAAGGAGAATTTTTGTAAATCGGTATTTAATTTTAATAACTACATTCTCCCTTGTTTGTTTTTTTGTTGATTTTTCTTTGTTTTTAATTAACTTTTATTAAAAAGTCGATCTAAACTAGATAAGTTAGCATCGCTCCATGATTGAATTGTATTGGAATTTAGGATGGTTTTGAATAACGTATCGGTTGGGAGAAAAAAAACTGATTTATTAAAAAGTGGGAAGTAATACATATTCATTTAAACTACTATTTTGATCTATATTGTTTGAAAAGAATCTGTTGAAATCTGAATTATCTGATATTCTTTTCTAACTTGGATTTTTTTTTATGGAAATCGCTCCAGACAAGGCATGAAGCCACTTGATGTAAGGAACTAACAAGAATGAAAGATGATTATAATCAGTGGAAGACCAAGACTATAGGTAGAAGGAAAACAGTCAGCACGAAAGAGATTCTCACAAGCCCGCAGTTCTTGGAAAGAAGCTACCGATATAGAAAGCTGTATTACAATGAGGTATCAAAACAGCAAATTGATGGAGACCAACGAGTCAAACAAAGGAAGCAGTGAATAGATCATACAATTCTGAAGAACGCATGCTATAATAGTACTTTTAGAAAGGACTGAGACTAGCAACACCACGTCTGTGAGAGAGAGGCTGCAAAGAAGAAAGTGTGGGGCCAATCAAATTACAACGTTTCTGCCCCTTATCAAGAACCCTCAAATGGGACAGAGATTCACCAATCCAAATATGACAACAGTACTCCATACATGGTCTGATAGTAGATTTGTAGAGATAGAGAATAGCTTCAGATGTGAGAAAGTGTTTGGAGCAATAGAGGGAACCAACTTTATGATAAACAGAAAGAGCAATGGATCTAATATATAAACTCCAAGAAAGATTTGATGAGAAAGAAAGACCAAGAAGCTTCAGAGTCGATTTCTCCTTAAGAGCAGTCATCCATGAGAATCTCAGGAAGAAAAGGGACACTGACGGTTGAAAGACACGAGCTGGGTCTTAACAGGATTAAACAAAACAAGCCATTTCATACCCCAATCCACAACTGAACCCAGTTCAACTGCTAGATCATATTTTAGCTGCATATTTCAACTGATCCCAAGGAAATGGGCGAGAAGCAACACCAGAATGGAGAGTTGTATCATCGGCATAGATGTTAATTTTCTGAATAATATTCTCTGGAAGATCATTGATATAGAGAAGAAATAGTGTTGGACCTAGAATAGAGCCCTGAAGAACACCAGCATTGATAGGAAAGGAGAATAAAGAGACATTATTAATCATTGAATTTAAATTTAACTGCAGCTTTGAACTATACTCATGGGACTTGATAATGTTTTTGATTTTTCAACTAGCAGATAGGAATTAATTTCAGCTAGGATAACTTTTGAATAACCAAAATGAAACAACATTGAGGCTGATCAGTACAAGCTGTGTGACCATTTGAATATTAGGTGCTGTATGTCGAAGGAAAGTGACACTTCTCTGCAAAAAAAAATCTACGCCAAAAGATGCCTTTTGAAAGTATTTCAATATAACCTGCTAAACTACATGTGATAACACAAGAAAACAATCGCCGCATGAGTAGAAGTTCTGTTCTCAAGCATGTGGCGAAGCTCTCTGGAGTATGCACATAGATGGGTGAATGGAATTAAATTACTAAAAGTTTTCTTTCTTGAAACTTTGTCTTTACCAGTTAGAATGACAGATTTTCCATTGCCGCTTTCAAATATTAAAGTGATTATTTTCAAATTTTAGTTGCAACAAATGAGATTCCAATGTCTTTTCATTCAACTCTTATCACTTGCTTTTCACTGTATTTGTCTTCTAAATAAAAGATGTCTAGCTTGGAAATCCATTCAAACATTTTCTCAAAACAAATATCTGACAATTTTGAATTAAACAAAAAATTCTGTGTTTGTAGCAGCAATGAGGAAAAATATCTCTAAATTCTGTTTGTTTTTTCTTTAGAAAATTTACTTTTTTTTTTCAATTAGATTGTTATTCATTTTATAAAAAGAGAAAAAATTTAATGTAAATGTTTTCTTTGTAAGGATTAAAAAATGTCATGTTTCTCTTATTATTTTTAATGCTATAAATATTGAACATCTTTCACTTTGAGTAAGTAAAATTTGCTTTGCACAAAGACGTAGCATTTAGTATAGGCTTGTATGCTTTTAATTCCATTTAAAATCCCATTCGCACTTATATATTAACAGTTTGCTGACCCTACCGTAGTTCAGGATTGACGCATAAGAAAAAGAAGCTTATATATCAGGTCTTAATTCTCTGCCAGATGGATGTGACATATCACCAGGGTGAAATGAATCGTTTGTTCTGATTGGCTAGTAAAATAATGAGGGAAGTGCAAATAAAAGGTCAGACATGATAGAACAATTAAGAATAATATGGATTTAAACTTTTTATTTCAATTTTATTAATAAGAAAAAGATTTAATTTTTTGATATTCATTGCCAGTCTACAGATTAAATAAAATACTTTTTACTCAACATATTATTTCTGTTCGATTAAGTAACAAATAAAATTTCCAGTTTATGGAGTAAATAAAATATTTCAATCTTATTGGTCAGTCTCTGAAGACGAAATAACCTCTGAGTTCATTCATCATAGGCTGGAAATGAAGAAAGAAATCAAGACGGATAGATAGATCAGTGTTTCTTATGTGCAGAGATCTTGAGCTAGTGAAATAGTGATTAATTAATCTCTCTCTCTCTCTCTCTCATGTGCGCTCTCTCTGTTGTAATGTTGGACTCGACTACTAAATAAATTTTTTTTATTAATGATATATATATATATATATATATATATAAGTAATCCATGTGTTTCATGACACTATCGATTTTCAATGTGGCTGATTTTGGAAAGATTCAAACCAACGACCACATTGTATGTAGTCTAAAATGTCACCTGCATAGAAATTATATATATATATATATATATATATATATATATTATAACAATATATTTGGCAAACGAATTGGAAGTAATGAATTCTGAATATAAAAGATGTCTGAAAAGTAACAGATAATATTGCACATCTAGACAAGATTTGCTTTAAGGCTCCCAAAGTTCATCCTAGAATTGTCCGCATAAGCACGTGGTGTAACAAGAGTGTTGACAATCAGTTCTAAATAACGGCCTTTTAGGTTTTACCCTTATTACAGACGAGAATAACTGAGATTAACATAAATTAACACTTCTACCCGGTCATGGATGACGCAGAATGAGAACAACCTACCCATGCCGATTAAACAAAGAATTCAGTTTGGAATTCCATAGATTCATAAGTTCAACAAGATGTACCTGAAGAAGGTCGGAGGTTACATCGGTTGAAACGTTGGGAATATAACAACCAAGTTGAGAATAGTAGTCAAAATAATACAATGTTAGGCCCCCTTAAAATAATATTTCTATCCTTCCTTACAATCATTCCATTTGTTTTCTGTACAAAATTGTTAACTTTTAATGTATTATCAAAACCAACTCCCAAATTGTATTCTGGATTTTCTTTTTTCGTCTGTTCTTTAATATCTCCAATTTTAATATTTCTGGATGCAGTATGTCGTACTTTACATTTTTCTATCTCCAATTTTAATTTCCAATCCATCTGTGTCATTTCATTTGAGAATAATCTAACAATTAAAATAAGGTGATCGGCAAATAGTTCTGTTTTTCAATTGCGAAGATGAAGACATGAGGATTTTTTAAATTGTGTGGAAATGATGTTTCAGGGGACAAATTCGTCCGTTTGACTCCCAAAACAATCATATTCAATTTAATGTCTGTTTTAAATGCTGGCATGTGTTGGACAGCTTTTGAAATTGCCTTCCAAGCTAACCTATCTCTGGCTCGTTCTTTATTTATCCGTCTTTCTCTCAAATCCATCCTTATCATTTCTTCCTATGTTTCCCTTGAGCTTTGCCTGCCAACTGACCCTGCTATCTCAACAGGTCTACATCTATGTTCAATGTGACCAAACCAACAAAGTCTCTAGTTCTGCACACATCTCCCTATACTGTCCAGATTTAATCTTCCTCTTAGGTCATCAGATCTAAGACTCACATTACACATCCTTGTATCATTCTCTTCATGGAACACATATCCTCAACCTTCGGTGCAAATAATTATTCATGAATATAAAATAAATTATGTGGCTGAATCGAAGATGCAAATGTACTTTTACCATTTACTCGTTCAGAGCAATAAACGTTTGTTCTCATCTCTACCGAGATTAGTGAATTTGTAAACTTTTCAGACTTGGTGTAACCTGTTAATCCTATAATAGAAATTCCTGTTGATCCTTCTTAAATTGAATCGCTTGGATTTGCAGCCGTCTTGCAATTATTTTGTGCCAGCCGTGATCACTTTATAATAAAACCAGTTTTTGTTATTTGCGAAAGCTGTCTAATCATCTATATATTAATACCAATGTAACTTTTTGTTATGTCTTTGTATGAGGAAGTAGAAAGAGGAGAAGGCAGGAAGGTTAGTCAACATTCAGAGATGTGACTTCTCTACTTTTTTTTAATCCAGAAAAAGCGTATTTCTGCTTAAATCGTTAGAGCCTCCCATGAATGTAAGTTCTCAACTTTTTTGTCACATTGCATCTGCCAAATTACTAGAGCCTTATCTCCTTATGTTTTTGTCGCTATGTTGCTCAATTTTATTTCTCGTTTTCTCCATTTTGCCTTGTCTTAACTTCCTTTTCCTTAACTTCCTTTCTTAACTTCCTTTTCCTTCTCTCTGAAAACTGAAAATGTTAATTTTGGAGAGTTTGATGAGTTTTGTTTTATCAACGAATGACTTCCTGTCCCCCCCCTTCCTTTGCACTCAGTGTTTTTTTTCGTAATTTTGACTTTCTTAGTTGAAACTGATTGAAGTTGTTTAGGAAAGGTGTTGTTTTTGCACTATAATCCCCTCCCGCTCACACATACAGACAGGTTACTAACATCCTTGACATTAGGAAAGAATGCTGTGCAAGTGTCATTCTGATGTCTGCTACAAAAAGAAGAGTTCCTTATGCGCTTTAGAGCGGCATTCATTCTACAGATCTAACTTTACCGACCCTCACATGTCACAGAAAATACTGTTTCCTGCTACACATCGATTGCAGATAAAGACCTTTACAAAAGGCAATTTAATCCCAAGGTCTGTTTTGGTAGTAAGCCCTCCTTTATGCATGTTTGGTCAAAGATGTTAGACAAAAGTCGCTATGAGTGCTTCATACTTTGGAACGAGCAAGGTTTTCATTGATTGATGCCATGCAACCGTAAGCAAGAAGTGACCAATGGTTTCTGTTGTTATTATCAAGCGACCATTACTTCACAGCAAAAATCACTAAATATTTGTGGGGTTTTTTTTGTATACTGACCTATCTTTTGTATTTAATTCTAATGGACTGACCATTCAGAGGTTAATTTTCAAATTAACCCTAACCTCTTGATAATAACTATAAGACGCTGGTATTCTACGAGCTCTGCCGAAATGGTCAGCCAGTCCCTATGCCACTGGTTAACAGTACAAACCTGGAAACCAGAAATTTCGCTGTGGTTCTCCTTGATAGTCGTTGCGCAGGTTTTCAGCTACCCAACAATGTGCCTGCATCAATTGAGTAGTGGAGACAGGAGGAATAAAATATTCAAAATGAAAATTCAAACGAAGATGGCATTAAATCGTTTTGGAAAAGCCTCAAGATAATACTTTTTCATCTTGCATCAAATCTTCCAATGTGAGTTATCCTTTTGGAAAGAGAAACTTATGTTACTTTGGAGAGAACAGGTATGACTGTGATGTCACAACAGGTATCTTCTTTACAAAAAGCTAATGATGGCTGAGTGTGGGAGCATAAAGATCGGCCACCGCTATCATCTACCCCAGAATCCAGGAAATAAACACTCAAAAACCTGAATCCTCTCCTGTCATTTTTGGCCCCAAGTGAAGATCAGCTGCACCAAATGCAAACCAAATTCAAGGCGAACAATGTGTACAAGAAGATGAGAACACAACACTGCCAGTTTCTAAAATAAATATTTGTCATCTACATATTGAATCAAACTGTTATCCTCATCTTGATTTGTGACATTGTGAGATGTTTAGTTGGTGCATTATTAATTAATTTAAATAAATTATGGAATAATTAGTTACAAGAAATCGGAGTCAACACAATTTTGTGGTGACAAGTATCACCAAATCTTATATTTTGCTTGAAAAGATTTAAATTGTAACTTTGAAAGGTTCTATTTCTCATGTCTTGATGACAGCTGAACTGCATTTGGTCGTATTTCAAATCACAATTTGAAAGGTTATATTTCTCAAGTGAAATTGACAACTGGAGAAAACCATTTGTTTTGATTTAACCGAATCATGGGTTTCGGGTCAAACAATTCTTAAGACTAAAATGACAGCAGTGTACCTGTTACACTTGGTTTGAAAGCTGGGAAATTTAATGATAATATCAGAAGTCATTTCAGTCATGAATTGAAAAGGTAAAAAATTTACAGCCGACGACCAAATTGTGTTTACGATTTGAAAGGTTATGGTGAGTGCCCAGCCATGTCTGATAAATATACTTCCCTGTCAACAAATAATAAGCTACTGTGCTATTTTTTTTAGATCAGACCAAGCTCACATGTTGTTGTGGTTTATCTGGAGGATCCACTTTATGGGTGAAACAAATGCTTTGACTGACCAATTGTAAGATAGCAAAAAAATGCAATATGGTTTATGATTGGTTAGCCAATCGCCAAACTTGCCTCAAGTGAAAGTTCTCAATAAAAGAACTGGCGCTTAGAGGTCTCTGCCGAAGACAGGTGATTAGTCCGAGAAACAGACTGAATGAAAGGGAGACCAAATTTGACAACCGATCGAAAACAGGAATAAAAAAGACTAAGAGGACTATTTTCCAATTCAACCTCCTCTAAGGGACAAAACACAAAGTAAATTTGAAAGTTCCCCAACTAAGTCAAATTCCTCAACTTGTCCTTTTTCCAACTAGAGCAACGTAAATTTTTGTGTTCCAATAAATCTGTTATTGTTCATGACTAGATTGTCTTGTTTTTGTTTTTGGTTGCCAACAGAACGTACGCAAGTCCCCGATTATGTTGCATCAACAGCAAAGTTCTACGGATCTTCTAAACCCAGCGTAGCTGGAGAACGATTGACAGAGCAACCATGCGGTTCTCGTAGCAGCAAGTGGACCACAGGTTTTTTAGTTATATTTCACTCATTTTGTCCTACGATTTTCTCTCCAGCTTCTGATTATATTCAGTTACCTATTTGTGGGGGAAGGGGTTGTATTCTTATTTGTGAATTTTATTGCCTGGACCAGGGATTGAACTCAGAACAATCATGTAAACCGGATACGTTTTATCAAATGACACTTGTTTAGTCACTGAATTTTGTAACTTGCAACTCAATCTTGACTTTTTTATGTTGTTTTTTTTTTTGGAGGGGGGGATATAACAAACATGAAAGAGGGGCAAAGAGAAAAACCATCTACAAAAAAACATACAAATAAGATGAATCTTTGTTTTTATTGTCCTGGCCTTAGAAACTGTAAAATGCTGGTAAATGTTCTGTTTGCCTCAAAAGAAAAATAAACTGAAATGAAAAAAATAAAAAAATGTTTTATTCGAATATTTGTCTGAAAACTTAGAATTTTGTTAGTTTTTTTCCCCTTTGTACAGCCCCGCCCACCAAACTATAAAGAAACCCACATTCTAAAGACAGTTTTTTTTCTTTTCAGATATTTTATTTCAACAAAATCTTCTTGTAACAAAATCTTTTATTTTCTCGTTTCCTGCTCGGCGCCCTCTCCCTCACCTCTTTTTATGTCCACAAGATTCTTGCTACCAACAAGTTTCTATGCAGTGTCAAATTTAATATCAGTCTTTTTTTTATCATCTCCTTTTTAATGACACACCCTTATTTCTGGGTGTCCCACCCCTAATCTGCTAAACAAACTCTGGAATTCTAACATTGTTTCAGTTTTCTGTGTCGACATGTCATTTAACCAATTCTTCAGTTGAATTCTTTCGAGTTAAGTTTCTTATTAGACTTTGAGTCCTGACTATTTTCTTCATTTGAAAACTTTCTTCAAGCAAGAAAAGTTACAAATTTAAATGGATCTTTAAGTTGCTTATACCCTCTTATCTCTTTTTATATATATATATATAAACGAGCAGGGATACCTGATGTTGCCCGGGGGTATAGATAACAAAACAAAAGAGTAAAAAAAGGTGGAACTATCTTTTAACCCCCCCCCCTTCTCTCTCAGCTGGTTCAATATAATAGAAAAGAAAAAGGCATCTGCAGTTGACTGACCTGGTTTCAGTATTGTTTTTTGGAACAACTAACAGTAATAATGAAAGAAAGGTACTAATTTAGTCCCTGGTGATCCCAAGTGAATGAATAGTACACTATCTTTTTTTTTTTTTTAATTATTATTAATAACAGAATCCAATGATTGTAAATGTATTTTGTGTACACACAAACATAATTACGACTTTCTTTTATATAACCAAAATATATGACCGCAGAGAGTATATTTTAGCTAGGCTGCTGCGTCTTTTCCTCCTGTGACTGAAGAGTTTCACTGTCAACCGAACAGTTCAGTGAATTGTTTAAGTGAGTTAATTTGAAAGACTTCCATAAGTTCAGTCACTTAGCTCATCAGTAACGACTAACACTGCAGGTCGACAACCTTACAGTTAATTACTTGTTACAAATTATGTAACATTGATCCATTGGCCCTTCCATAAACCTTGGCTTTTTGGCTAAGATCTGAGTGCAGTATCTGTTCCGATGCATGCTACACTCTGTAGACCGATACTGTCTTGGCCTTCGGGACTTGATTCCGTCGGTCTTAGAGTGTGTCCTGTGCAGTTCTAGGAAAATGTTAATTCGATGCTTATTTTTAATAATGAAGACGATTCTCTATTTTTAAATTATTGCGATTGATTGGTTCATGTGAATCACGTGAGACAAATCTGGCGGCCAGTGAAATCTGAAAGAAATTTAGAAGCATTTAAACTGTCGAAGAGAAAGAATTTTAAACTGGCATGAGGGTTTGCTAAGAATTTTGGTTCTCAGCAAATCCTCATGTCGTAAAAGATTGGAAGTTTTGTAGGCCGAAAAATATAGTCGCCATCTTTATAAACAATGGAAACGAAACTAAGGATATGCAACATGTAAATTTATAAAGGAAAGTGAAAAATCTTAAATCTATTTTCAAACGCCAATACGTATTAAAAAATATGTAAGCTTGCATATTAAATAAAATAAAGGAAAAAAAATCAAATATATTTCGTCAAATTAAATGAAAGGAATATTTATTTTTTTAACGAAGAAATAAATAAAATGTTTGTTGTTTTACACTTACAAATATATTTTAATAAAATGCTTTTAGCTGCTTACAAAAACATTTGATTAATTACTTTGTGACTTTTAAAAATCTGAAAGGAATTTATAAGCATTTAAACTGTCGAAGAGAAATAACGTCAAACTGACATGAGCGTCTCCTAAGAATTTATAATAAACACAAGTATCTTCATTCATAACAAAACAAAATTTGTTAATTTAAATATATTACAAATTCCCATTATTAACAAATTAAACATAGTAATGACGTATCCAGTACAGAATATTGCCGACGAAATTCTCGAAGTGGACAAAAATTAGGTGCTAGTAGCACCTAATCTTTGTCCACTTCGAGAATTTCGTCGGCAGAATTTGAACCGAACCAAACTGACTCAGTCGAATGTTTTTCTGTAGTAAGATGAGAACATTTCCTGACTGTTTTTTAAAAATGGAATTTTTTCTTAACAAAATTGAAATATATTTTCCTACGTATGTTCTAGTTCGGCGTTTCACATGTACTATGAAACTTAGCAATATAAAAAACAACAAAAAAAACATTAAAACCCCTAACGTTCGGTGTTGTTGAAAATGCTAGCTGAGACGACAATATTTTTCCCGATTTTAAAATAAAAATACTCTTGTACCAAACTTTGTAAACACAGATCTCATTTTAAAAGTAATTGTAAATTCAAAATATTATTATTTTTTTTATCTCCCTCCCACAGCAGAAAGATGTGACACAAGGTTGGAAAGTGAGATTGAAAACCAGTTCCCTAGAGGAAGAGCACTCTGGCTTACAAAAAATGTCTGGGCCGCCTCGTTGGCATTTCTCAGGCAATTAGCAATAAACTAACCCTTTCTTAAAGGGTGAGAAGGCAAAGCCTGGGAGGGTGGACCTTCTAGAACTGCACAGGACGAACCCTAAGACTGGCGGAATGAAGGCCCGAAGGCCAAGACGGTACCAGTCTAAGGAGTGTAGCAAAGAGAAAGAAATTCAAAATATAATCAACTATAATAGCAAGTTTGAAGTTTCAACGCTAAGCTGACAATATTTTGCCCGACTTATTTTGTAACGAAAAAACGGATATTTTTCTTATAAAGTCTTGTTTATTTTTTTATCTCATATTAAATTGTTTTAACGCCAATCTGTAGTTCAAGTTAAATATTCCAAAAAAATGAGTTTGAAATAAAAAACGCTGTCTGTGTGTTTGTTCAACAGAGAGAGAGAGAGACACCCCAAATGCTTCACTATTTACTTCTAATTGGAATTTATTTTCAAATTTCTTAATTAATAGCAACATTAAAAACCGAAAAGTAAAAACTATATGTTGCATATTACATGATTTTAAAAGAAAGGAAAAAAGAATGTCTTCAGCGTTAACTATCTGAATCAGAACGTCTTCCATTATCTTTGGCAGTTTGGCTCAATTGATAGAGCATTGGACTAATCAGCATCAAATTTGACTGAAAATGCCAAGGTTGTGAGTTCGAATCACGCTCTCGGCATCAATTTTATTTATTGTTTATGTATTATTTAGAGGTTAAGATGTGCCCTAATGTATCTCTTATATTTACAAAAATTCTCGCTGATGGACAGACAGACATCGTGACAGAGAACCACTTACATTATATTATAAGTAGACTAGCGAAAATAGACTCCCTAACGGTCGTCTATTTTTGCTAGGCTGCCACGTTCTTGGGTGGTGAGACAAAAAAAAATTTTTTAATTTGTCTCCGAATACGTTTTTGTTTAAAGAGGAAAAAAAATATTTTCCCGTCAAAATTGGGGGGGGGGGGGATTTCCAATTCCCCCAGCCCCCCAAAATATCGAGAGCAAACGCAGAACCCAAAGTATTTTCGAAGAACCCAGTTATACGATCATTCATAAATAAACAATAAATAATGAAAGAAGTGTTAAAAAAACATTTGCTTAAGTATTAAAATCAGAAAGGGTTTTTCAATTTGTCTTTGTGGTTCAGTGGTAGAACGTCAGACAAATTCGTCCAAATTCTCTTTGACGTTACGTTGCGAGTTCGAATCACGGCTTGGGCGCCGAAATTATTTATTGTTTATTTATGTTTCTGACTTTGAAATTACGTTTACAAAAATTCTTGGCGACAGACAGAATGACAGACAGAGAAAGTGTTCGTGGACTAGTGAAAATAGACTCCCTAACGGTCGTCTATTTTTGCTAGGCTACCGCGTTCTTGGGTGGTGAAACAAAAAAAATTTGTCTTCGAATACTTTTTTTGTTAAAAAAAGAAAAAAAAAATTTTTTTTTTTTTTTTTTGGCGGGAAAAATTTTTTTTTTCCGCCAAAAAAAAATGGAGGGGGGGGGTAAATCAACCTCCCCCGTAAAACAATCGAGAGCGAACGCAGACCCCAAAGTATTTTCGAAAAACAGTTATACGTCATTCATTTGTAACTGGAAAAAAAATAAGATTACTTCATCTATTTTAAATTTCGATAAAATTTTATCACTTTCCCTTTAGCTCATACGGTAGAGCGTCGGGCAGTTAGTGTCAAGGTTGCGCTTAAATTATTTATTGTTTATTTCTGAAATTATGTTTACAAAAATTCTCCAAGACGGACTGACAGACAGAATGAAAGAGAAAGTGTTCGTTATATTATAAGTAGACTAGCAAAAATAGACTCCCTAACGGTCGTCTATTTTTGCTAGGCTGCCGCGTTCTTGGGTGGTGAGACAAAGAAAAAACAATTTGTCTCCGAATACTTTTAAAAAGGGAAAAAAAAAATTTTTTTTTTTGGCGGGAAAATTTTTTTTTCCGCCAAAAAAAAAATGGGGGGGGGATTTCTACCCCCCACACGGACCCCCCCCTCCAACAATCGAGAGCGAACGCAGACCCAATGTATTTTCGAAGAACCAATTATTATACGATCATTCATTGCTAACTTAGAGATGTGAAAACCCCCAATTTCTTCAACTATCAAAATGAAGACGTTATGTCTCAGTGGGGGTTTCGTTAGAGCGGCGGCCTATTAGCGTGAAGGTTGTGAGTTTGAATCACGGCGTGGCGCCGAAATTATTTATTGTTTATTTATGACTTTGAAATTTCGTTTACAAAAATTCTTGATGAGGGACAGACAGACATCCTGACAGAATGACAGAGAAAGTGCTCATTATATTATAAGTCTATTTTTGCTAGGCTGCCGCGTTCTTGGGTGGTGAGACAAAGTAAAAAAAAATTTGTCTCAGAATACTTTTTTGTTTAAAAAGGAAAAAAAAAAATTTTGGGGGGGGGGGGCGAGAAAATTTTTTTTTTTTTTTCGCGCCAAAAAAAAAAATTGGGGGGGAAATTCCCCCCCCCCCCCCTAAAACAATCGAGAGCGAACGCAGACCCCAATGTATTTCCAATTAACAGTTATACGATCATTCATTTGTAACGGGAAGAAGTTGAATTATAGAAAAAAGTCCTTTCCATGACAATTTTCATAATCATATTGTGTGTGTGTTTCTCATAACATTATTTTATTTACTACCAGCATGGCTACCCGGCGTTGCAGTAAGTAATCTATTTTTATCAATAAGAATTGATTTCCTACTGTTGTCACATGAGAGGTAAATCTTACTGTAAAAACCGAAATAACTAATCGAGGTAAAACTTACCCAAAACAAAAATAAAATATGCAAATTAAATCTTACTTAAACAACAAATACGCAAATAAAGTTTTACAAAAAAGAAATATGCAAGATAAGTTTACTTTAAAAAAAAAGAATAATCCATTCTCTCCTGAATCTGCAAATAAAGCATTGATGTGCCTGTAGATAAATTCCTATTTTAGTAGCAAAAAATAGTAAGAACAAGAGAATATTTGTTTTCAATTAGAAGTGAAAGAAATTCTTTCCTTTATTTATTACTAGCAGGTCTACCCGAGGTCATAAAAACAAAATAGAAGGTTAAAAAGTGTGTCTAACATCTACTTATAATATAACGAGCAGGTTCTCTGTCTGTCTGTCAGCGGAAATGTTTCTAAACGTAAGAAACTTATTTATCATAAATAAACAATAAAAAAACCTGACTCCAACACTGAGAATTGAAACCGCGAACTTGAGGCCTACAGTCTTGGTCGTTACTGACTGACCTAACTAAAGTCTTTCAAATTAACTGACTTAAACAATTCACTGAACCCGCTCAGTTGACTGGAACTTTTCAGTCACAGGAGGAAGAGACACGGCAGCCTAGCAAAAATATACAACCGTAGGGAGGATATTTTGCTAGTTTTTATATTAAAACTCCTGTCTCTCTATCTTCCCCGTTTTTGCACATCCCTCTTTCACCTTCACCCAGCCAATTTCTCTCTCTTGTTTTATAATAATAATACTGAGCTTTCAGTTTTAAAGTTATTGCTCCCAGGCAACACCGAGTTTCTTTCTTACCTACTTCCTCAAAAATATAATGAAATCTATATTTGTTTTAATTTATTCCCCGGCAACGCCGAGTTTCTTATCTTCGCATCCTCCTTAATAATATAATGAAACTTATATGTATTTTAGTGTATTCTCGGACAACACTGAGTTTCTTGTCTTCCCCTTCTCAATCAAGCATATACCACATATGAAATGTGCTACTGTATTATTGCCCACTCCTGCTCTATCTAGGATATTCAACACTGACTCCCAAGTAACGCAAAATAACTTTTCTAGTATACAATAGTATAACAAAATACAGTGAAAATCTTTTTCGCGCAACGTGGTGTTTAAAAACACCTGATCTATGTAGGATTGCTCAATCTAGGATATTAATAACTCCCGGGCAACGACAAATAAACACACCTGCTCTATCTAGGATATTGAGCATTTTGGATTAACTTATACCACTTACCAAATATAATACTGTATTATTACTATTATGGCTCCCAGGCAACACCAAGTTAACAAAAGACAAGCTTTTTCTCCTGGCCAATGCTGCGTTTAAACACGTCTGCTCTATCTAGGATGTTGAGCACTTTTGGATTACTATATACCACTTACCGAATGTAAAACTGTAATCTTACATTTATTGCTCCCGTTTAGAGCACTACTGAAACGACCCAAATAAAATTAAGGATGCCTCCAGAGCATTACTAAAACCACACTTTCCGGGTTTCTTGCCTCCCTCCCTAGTCCAAAAGAGAAGCTTAAGAAATGTTAAATAATTTTGAAAGAAAATACTGAGCAGAAGGAATACATTTAAATTACAGTGTTTTCTTTCCAAATTATGGTTGGAAATCACCCCCCCCCCCCCCCACTGAAGAAATCTGCTCCACATCCCCTTAGGGGTGCACTTAGAGATTCGGGAATAGGCCATTATCTTCCCCAGTTAATTTTACATACGAATACACTTTTAGATTTGATGTAGATTCTCTAAAAAAAATTATTAGGGCACACACACACACACACTGAGTTTTATATATATATATATATGGGAAATGAAAAAGGTTATGTATTCATCAACGTTTCGTCTTTATTGTAAGACTTTCTCAGGATGATAGTTTGAAGAAAAATGTCATGCAAGTACATAGAAGTTTGGGGTTGACATGGTGGTGAGATGAAGGGATATAGCAGCCGTAGCTACTAAGAAACCTAGAGAGTCCAGGATGTGAGAGTCAATGGTTGAGAAAGATTCAAATGAATATGAAAAACTTAAAGTGGTCAAAATTGAGAGAGCTATGAAATGGGGAGGGTGAAAATATACTTGAAATGGCCTTAGGGTAGGAGAGGTGAAAGGGGGGCTGAGATTTTTGTTGTGGTGAGGTGTAGCATGGATTTTTAGAGGCTAAGGAGAGAGGGGAAAACTGTGTTCAAAATGTGGGTAGTATTATGGTTGATGAAAAAAAGATTCGAAAAGGTAAAGACAACTATATATATATATATATGAGAGAGAGAGAGATTATTAGTTATTAAGATTAAGCCTCTCTTTTGCTCACAAAAATAAATTTGCATATGTGATTATTGAAGCGAGCCAGACACACATACGTTCACATTCATTATAAGGATTAATTGAATGTTTATTGAAATCAAAAATGTAATAGCATAAAGTACTAAAACGAACTTTATAAAAGTCCTTTTTTAAAAGATTTACAATTTTTTGTAAACAAATCGTCTTAGTTGTTGTGGCATTTTGTCATTTCATTCGACAGAAATGAAGTTAAACAATTTCTAATTCTTTTCCTCTCCGTTTTTTACTCCTTCATGTTTTCGATATCGAATCCTGACAAGCCACAAGGTGACTCTCCTCAAGTGACAAGGGAAAGAAT